>CAUYSK010105363.1:0-26621 GCA_963575035.1 Avahi laniger
TCTGTATATATTTTTAGTTGTCCAATTAATTTCTTTCTAATTTTAGTAGAGACGGGGTCTCGCTCTTGCTCAGGCTGGTTTCAAACTCCTGAGCTCAAACAATCCGCCTGCCTCGGCCTCCCAGAGAGCTAGGATTACAGGTGTGAGCCACCACGCCCAGCCATAGCTGTTTAATTTTTAAGCAGCTGTCTCATTAAGCATTCTCATTACTTTCAGTCCTCTATCCCTAGATGAATGCAAGGATCTTTTATAGTTTTTGTAGTAATTAATTTTGCTGTCTTGTCATTTACTTACCTCTGCAGCTGAAGAAATGTTTCTCATTTTGGTTTTCTTATATCATTTACTATTGAATAATTTTATTTTAAAAGTAGAAAATGTTACCTCCAACATGTTATGTTGGTGTGAAATTTATGTTAGGGATATTCTTGAAGAGGAAAAGAATACTTTGTGTCAAGTTAACAGTATTGGGTTCTACAAAGTATTTATGTGTTTAGGTCAGTTGCTTTTGTAACAGCCATTTACAGTTCACTACAGAATTTCTAGATTCACCACCCATTTACTCCTATCTCATGCCACGCCAGTTTAGCATGCTTGTGCAAAATTTAATCAGCCTTAAAGATAGACGTTTTGGTGGTGACCACAGTTGTTGACATGTACTTGGCTGTAGTCTCCACGCTCATCTTAGCAGTATGTGTCAACCGCTAAGGCACATGCACGGCCTTACAGCTTTCTTGCTGTACTCCTTCCTCAGTGTCGAGAAGCACTAACAACCCGCCAAAAGCTGATTGCCCAGGATTATAAAGTCAGTTATTCATTGGCCAAATCCTGTAAGAGCGACTTGAAGAAATACCGGTGCAATGTGGAAAATCTTCCTCGATCCCGGGAAGCCAGACTCTCCTACCTTCTAATGTGCCTGGAGTCAGCTGTGCACAGAGGTAGAATTCATTTCTTTTTATCCTTTTTATTCCTTTTTGGATCCACACTCTAAAGTTTCTTATGCCTATAAATGTTAGTTTCATCCTATATTTGCTCTTTTGAGGTTTTGGGGTTTTTTTGAGATAGCGTTTTGTTCTGTCACTCAGGCTTGAGTGCAGTGGTACAATCATAGGTCACTGCAGCCTTGAATTCCTGGGCTCAAGCCATCCTCCTGTCTCAGCCTCTTGAGTAGCTGGAATTACAGGTGTGCACCAGCATGTCTGACTAATTTTTCTGTTTTTTGTAAAGATGGAGTCTCGCTCTTGCTCAGGCCAGTCTTGAACTCTTGGCATCAAGCTATCCTCCCCTCTCAGCCTCCCAGACTATAGGAATGCGCCCCTATTACTGGCTATTTTTTGTTTTGTTTTGTTTTGTTTTTTGTGGCAGAGATGGGGGTCTCGCAATGTAGCCCACTATAGTCTTGAACTCCTGGTCTTAAGCAATCTCCTGTCTCAGCCTCCCAAAGTGCTGGGATTACAGGCATGAGCCAAAGCGCCTGGCATTTCTAATTTTTAAAATGCATATTGTGCAACATTTTTGGGAGAGTTGGATTAGTGTAATTTAGCACATGGGTCAGAGAGACTTGACTTCAAATTATGACTCTATTATTAAACTAACTGTTTAGGTAACCATTTTTTATGTTGTTTTACTTTATTTTAATCTCTCTTTTATGTTTTCCCAGTTGGCATTTATAGCTTAAAGAAGTAGGGGGACCTGTAGTGAATATTTGAAGCACAGTCTTTTCCACTGCTTTAATTGTGTAGACCAGTAGGGATTGTTCTTTGGCTTTCATTTTTACCCCAATAGTTATCTTACTGATAAGACTTCCATGGACAAAGCATTTGCCTTTTTAGTTGAGTAGTGTAAAATCTGTATAATGCAGAACGCTGATAGGATAAACCCAAGTCTTTGGAGTCTAAGCTCATTTTAATGCTGCTAACGCTTTTGCTAAATTCTAAGCTTTTCAGTCTAGATATTAGCATGACTGGTAACATTCTATTCTAGATAGAAACATGTACTTTTAATATGTGGTGACTTGTTATCCTAATTCTCACTCTTCATCGTGTTATGACTTACATCCTAATTTAGGGCGACAGGTGAGCAGTGAGTGCCAGGGGGAGATGTTAGATTACCGACGCATGTTGATGGAAGACTTCTCTTTGAGCCCTGAGATTATCCTAAGCTGTCGAGGGGAGATTGAACACCATTGTTCTGGATTACATCGAAAAGGGCGAACCCTGCACTGTCTCATGAAAGTAGTTCGCGGGGAGAAGGGGAACCTTGGAATGAACTGCCAGCAGGCGGTAAGGAAAAATTTTCTGTTGCCATTTTGAAAGTCACATTTTATCAGCTGAAGAGCCTGTTCCTGATGCTGTCCCAATTTCCTTTATCTGCATCCTTTGTGATACCACAGTGAACATTAGGTACTAAGGACCAGAGACAGAATATTGTTTCTTGAGGAATATCTTAGCAGGAATGTGGAATTTGCTGCAGAGCTTAAGTTTGAGCTCACAATCAGTAAAAAGAACTATATACTTAAAGAGGTAGAATGCATTGTTTGCTGGAGTTTCTAAAGGAAGGGTAACTTGCTAGATTGAATTTACTTAACTCAGAATCAAGATAAACCAGGTTCTGATAAATCAGGAAAGGTCCTCCACCAAAAGAGAATTTGCCTGTCTTAATAGATCTGATTGAGTTGAGGCTGAAAGAGAGTTGACATGAATTGAAATTTTTTTCTAAGAGTTTCTTTTTATTACTGATGTGCAGCATGTCATGAATTCTTGGCCTGCAGGATCAAGAGAGCATATCGTTTTCAAAATCACACCATCTTTTCTTATTAGACTAGGGCAACTGTACATGAAAGGGCCTTTCTTTCTCTACTCCTAAACTTTATAGTCAATTCTATAAAGTCAGTTGGAAAAAAATTAGCATACTCCACTTGGGAACATAAAGTTCTTTTTGATCTAGGGTTTATAAACAGTTGAATAATAACAGATCAGATACATAATATGAAGTTAACAAAACATAGATACAGCGCATCTCTTTCATTACAGTTGACCATGTTTATTACCTTTTACTGGATAAAAACCTTTAAACAATTTAAAATACCAAGTGCAACATTGGTAGCCTATGCAATGAACTTTCCTTTAGAAAGCACAAAAAATAGTTTAGCTTTATATCCTGACTTACAAAGTTGAGGCTCTCTCTTCAGTGAAACTTTAGAAAACCGCAGTTAGTATATTATTGTGTACTTGGCTTTTTTATTAAAAACTAAATATTAATTTAAATTTTATTTTTCTAATGATCATATAAAATCAAAACTTTACAGTCTGAAAAATTCTGAAACAAGTTTGTACAGTTTGAAACACAGAATTTTTATAGAATTTTGATGTGGAGTAAAATTTCATCTTAGTTTCTGATACTGTGACCCAGAGTAGACAGTTGTGATTGTGTGTGCACGCATGCACGCGCACACACACACACACACACACACACACACACACACGCACATCCCACAGTGGGAAAAATAGACAATGTGACCTTTTCCTTAAAATACCACACCAGGCTGGAAAGAAGTCTTCTGGAATCTGTGTGGGTTGAGTTTGTCACAGTGTCATTCCTCAAGAGCAGTCCTTGCTGATGATTGCCTAAGAAACCTCTGCCACCAATGTGTGTTCCTGGGCCCCAGACCAAGAGTGAATTAGGAGACAACCCACATCTGCATTTCATCCTTAAAGCAACACGGAAATGTGGGGACGAGGGTCAGGAATAAACCCATCTTTTTCCTGAAGCTATACTTATAGTAAAGTGTACAGAAAAAAAAAAATAGACTGGTGCAACTTTATTTCCAGGCACCTAGTTCACCCCCAGGGCTTTTTGAAATTTAACTTATTAAAAGAACTAGTGACTCAACTTGAAAGATAAATCAGTACCACCCACATCACCCTTTGTGCCTAGAAGAAAAGTACTTTCGAAATCTAGAGGTTAGCCTCAAATAGTGAAACATGTGGTTTTACCCACTTTAAATTTAGCCAAGTGGAAAAGAAGCACTTTATTTTGATTTGTATGGATTCCTGGTTTTTAGCATTTGGTCACAGAAATTGAAGGCATAAATGATCCAAAGGGAGAAAATTTCCTTAGTTTTTCTGTATTATCTATCCTCAGCTGTATTGAGGAATGTTTTGAAATAATTTATTGTGAGTGAGTTTCTTCCTTTCTTTCTTTTTTTTTTTTTTTTTCTTTTTGATAAAGAGTCTTACTCTGTTGCCCTGGACAGAATGCAGTGGTGTCATCATAGCTCACTGCAGCCTCAAACTCTGGACTCAAGCAATCCTCCTGCCTCAGCCTCACGAGTAGCTGGGACTACAGGCACACACCGCCATGCCTGGCTAATTTTTCTATTTTTAGTACACACAGGGCCTCACTCTTGCTCAGGCTGGTCTTGAACTCCTGAACTCAAGCAGTCCTCCCGCATCTGCTTCCCACAGTAGTAGGATTACATGCATGAGCCACCGTGCCTGGCCACTTTCCTTTTTAAAGTTTTCTTTCTTTCTTTCTTTTTCTTTCTATGTATTTTTAGTCGTCCAGCTAATTTCTTTCTATTTTTAATAAAGACAAGGTCTCACTCTTGCTCAGGCTGGTCTTGAACTCCTGAGCTCAAACAATCCTCCCACCTCGACCTCCCAGAGTGCTAGGATTACAGGCGTGAGCCACCACGCGCAACTAAAGTTTTCTTTCTTGATATAGCAGAATTTGATACCTGTCTGTGGTTGACCATTAATTTTCCCTGTTCTCTGCTTGGTGATGCTTTGATTATGATCTCTCAACAAGTAATAAACCGTAAAGCATAAAGATAATTATCTTGTTGAGGACATACTCTCCCAAATGCACCATAATCATGAAGTATTAAATTCTCTTAAGTTATGGCTGAGTGAGTCTGTGCCCAGGCTCTCCTAGGCCAAAGATAACTGCCTAGCTTGTTCTCTAGATGAGTCATTGCTCTAAAGCATTTCCTCAGGTTTTCCTTAAGCATGTCAGGAATTGGAATAGATGTATAATCATGTAGCAATTCACATTTTTAGTGTTTATTTCCCACACTGCTCTCACTGAATTCCAGAGTGGCAATGATCTCTTGAGCCATTAGCCTACTTGGCTCTAAGGGCATTCATTTTCTCCTTTTAATAGCTACGATCTAGTACATTTATTATAACTTCTCAACGTTTGCCTCTCAGTCATGGATATTTAACTGACACGGTTCTCACAAGGACTTCCAGGCTCCCATGGTGCTTCTAACTTCCCTCAGGAAAAAATGTAAATATTTTGGTCTTTGTCGCAAACATTATAAGTAAAATTAGTAATCATTTGGCGGTAATCTTTATGTCAGCTAACCACAGCATTTTGTAGCTTTTCCAAATTGCCACCAAGAATTGGTATAAATAGCTTCCATCCCAGAATATTGGAAAAACTTTCATATTCCTCTCATCTTGATCAGTATCTTCTTTTAGGATAATAGAAGTGGAGTTTTTTTCTTCATGTCCTTTTGATTTGTGTTCACTGATAAATATGTGATGAGGCCAGTGCCTTCATAAAAACACCTGTGGGCCGGGCGTGGTGGCTCACGCCTGTAATCCTAGCACTCTGGGAGGCCGAGGCGGGTGGATCGTTCTGAGCTCAGGAGTTCGAGACCAGCCTGAACAAGAGCGAGACCCCCGTCTCTACCAAAAATAGAAAGAAATTAATTAGACAGCTAAAAATATATAGAGAAAAAATTAGCCAGACATGGTGGCTCATGCCTGTAGTCCCAGCTACTTGGGAGGCTGAGACAGTAGGATTGCTTGAGTCCGGGAGTTTGAGGTTGCTGTGAGCTAAGCTAATGCCACGGCACTCACTCTAGCCAGGGCAACAGAGTGAGACTCTGTCTCAAAAAAAAAAAAAAAAAAAAAACACCTGTGGAATGATAGGACAATGTGTAAGGATCAGAGAAGGCTCCTACAGGGGACACATCAGTGACGCAAAAAGGGCTCCAATTCAACTTGGAGAAAAGGAACCCGAACCAGCAAGGATTGTTGTTTTCAAATTTGCTTTATTGTTATAGATTCCCACTCTCAAATACCATATGCTACTTGTCTGTGGTAATAATGTTCTTTCACATCTATAAAATACTTTTCAGTTTATCCGATGTCCACTCATATTATCGTATCTTACAATTTTCTGCCGTTAAAGAAACTGAAACTTAGAGATGAATCAACTTGTCCATGTTCTCAAAGCTAATATCTGGCAGAGCCAGAACTATTAATAGAACTCAGATCCTCTGATCCATAATTTAGAACTTTTTCCTCTATGCCCCAACTGTCTTCTCCTCAAAGACAGGACAAAAGATGTGAAGCACCTATTTTCATACCTTTCTTTTATTCTATGACAAATGATGGATCAAGCAAAAGTAAATGATAAAGAGTATATTCTCATTTTCAGTGCATGATGATAAGTGTTTTTCCTTCCATTCATTCATTTATTTATTTATTTGCCATTCATTACAGACATCTTGCAAAGTATTTTTCTATATGCTTATAATAAGCAAGCTTGGGTTTACCCCCTAGTTTTATAAAATAGTTGAGGAAAAATGGGAAATCACAAGTGTTATAATGTTGGTTTTTGTATGATATTTCTGCAAGTTAAATGAAATCTCACATCTGCTTTTAATAAGTACTGCATACTTGATTGAATACCCTGTGTCTTTGCATCAAAATTTGAATTCTAGATTCTCATGAGCCAATTAGCTCTCTAACTGGAAATGTGTCTATTTACTATTTTCTTCTCAATTCTGGCCTGCCCCCTGAGTGTTGGTTTAGTAATCTGATTAACAAGTAGGCAGATGAGAGGAAAGTGGCAGCCTTCATATTCATATTGTAAAGACCTGTTGTTTTGTACATGTCCAAGATTAGTTCAGAACAGGTAGATAAGCAATCCTTACAATAACTGAAACAGAAAAACTTTCAAATATGTTGGAGAAACCAGTTGGAAAGTGTTTGGCAAGTGACAACTGTAGGATGCCTTCTTAGAGTACCTTGTGATATAAGACTGAGCAACTGATTGTGTGAAGAGATGACACTGCTCTTCCCTGCTGTCTAATTTATTTTCTTTCTTCCTTTTTAATTTTTTAAAATCCAGCTTCAAACACTGATTCAGGAGACTGACCCTGGTGCAGATTACCGCATTGATCGAGCTTTGAATGAAGCTTGTGAATCTGTAATACAGACAGCCTGCAAACATATAAGATCCGGAGACCCAATGTAGGTTATCGTATTTGTGATATTTATCCATACTTTTACTTGGCAGTGGAGAGAACATTCCCTCAAATGATTTTTGGGTGGTTTAACATCTTAACTGAAATTTTGTTGAACAGGAACACATACCAACTTTTGTTAAAACTAGTGTTGGAATTGGGATTTCAGTTCTGCCTCTTCCATGACACAGAGACACCTAGACCCAGCATTGTGATGATGTTTATTAATAATGATTGAGCACATACAGATCTGTACATGAGGTGACTGAACAGTTTCATATAATAGTCACATAAAAATGAGAGAAACACGATAAAGTGACACATACTTTGACACTTCGTACTGTTTATGCTGTGTATATACTGACTCATGGTATACATTAGCCACTTGATAGTCATTAGAAAATGGTTAATTCTCAGTTGAAATAGAAATATGGTAGTTGGAGGGGATAGTCATGGACAAAATGAATATTGGAGTTGCATCCAAGATCTAGGAAAGCTGAATAAATGATATAATAAAGCATTTGATTCTCGTGCATTAGTTTTATTCCCTATGCTGTGAAAACAGCTCTTAAAACCAGGTTGCAGGTAAGAACAGGTTTCCCATTCTGCCAAAATCTTTATAGCCTACAACTGGCTGTGCCCAACAATAAAGTGAATGTTGTTTATCATTATTCTGCTGTGCATTAACTCCTACTGTTCATGCAGTGGTAGGGGATTTAAAAACGACATTCTTCCTTAAAGCTTTATGTGTAATTGGAGGAGACAGACACACATACTTAAGACTAATTAAGAATACTTACCAATATGAAAATAGCTGCATCAACCAAAGAAGGGGGTATGTGAGAGGGAAGAAGGTGAGAACTGCTATCGATTAACATAGATTTAAGATATTTATTTATTTATTTATTTATTTATTTTTAGACAAAGTCTCACTCTGTTGCTCAGGCCAGAGTGCCATGGCGTCAGACTAGCTCACAGCAACCTCAAACTCCTAGGCTCAGGCAATCCTCCTGCCTCAGCCTCCCAAATAGCTGGGACTAGAGGCATGCGCCACCATTCCCGGCTAATTTTTTCTATGTATTTTTAGTTGTCCAGCTAATTTCTTTCTATTTTTTTTGGTAGAGATGAGGTCTCACTCTTGCTCAGGCTGGTCTCGAACTCCTGAGCTCAAACAATCCTCCCGCCTCAGCTTCCCAGAATGCTGGGATTACAGGTGTGAGCCACCGCGCCTGGCCTAGATTTAAGATATTTATTGATTAAATACGATGTGTGGACCTTTTCTGGGTCCTGATTTGAACAAACATGTAAAAAGGCATGAAATAATTGGAAAAATTTGAAAACTAACAGGATATTACATGATATTAAGGATTTTTTATTACTTTCTTGGTGATATGGTAATAGTATTAAGTTCCTACATTTTAGAGAAACATGCCTGAAGTATTTACAAATGAAATGATATAGTGTCTGGGATTTGCTTTAAAATATATGCAAAGGGGCATCGAGTTAAAATGAACTTAGCCATCGGTTGATAAAGTTATGAAAAGGGAAGGTGGCCATTACATGATTCTTTTGTGTATGTTGGAAAATTTTCATAATAAACAGTTAAAAATACAGCAACATGGAACTTGTGCACCTTAGTCCTAAGTGTTAAGTGGCTCTGAAGTTGATAGAAGACATGATCACTGTCAGGTTCGATTAATTTGAGTGATTCTCAGAAAAATAAATCGTATTATCCTCTGAAAATTGCTAAAGAGCTTTTTCCTCAAACCAAGAAAACATTATATAGACATAAAGTTCTGAACCTCTCATTAAGACACTTCTCTCTCGTTACAATTTCACCCATTTTATGGCTAGGATCCTCTCGTGCCTTATGGAACATTTGTATACAGAGAAAATGGTGGAAGATTGTGAACATCGTCTCTTAGAGCTACAGTATTTCATCTCCCGAGATTGGAAGTGAGTATTCTGAAGCCAAAATAAGTGTATTGCCTCAGCCTGTTCTCCCGTGTAGTCAGTAATACCTGTATATTTTGAAATAATCAGTAGGAAATTATTTTTGTTAAGTTCTGGGCTAGCTAACATACTCCACTTCTCTAAAAAACCTACTCATTGTTGCTTTCAGAACAGTATCTAAAAGCAGAGTCAGCCCACTACCACTCTGTACAAGGCATCCCTGCTTACCACCACTTTGGAAGTCAGGGTCAAAATGTACCACAAACATCTATCTAGAAAGAACTCTGGCACCTGGAGGGACAGCAAAAGCATCTTCAGATACATCTCTAAGAAGATAACAGTGCATTTATATTTTTATTGATTTGCACTATTCAGAGTTATTGAATTTATTCTGTCTAAAGAGGTTTTTATCAATAAGTGACAACTTGATTCTCTAATTTTCTTCTCATCCTGTTAACAAAAATGGGTGGAGGATGAAATAGGAGAAGGATGTATATTACAGTCACAATCTCTGGAGTTTATGTCCTCAGTTCCCCTCCTCTCTCTTTGTCTTGTCTTCCTCTTCCCCACCTCCAAAGCAGCCAGAACTGGATCTCCCTGCTCTTCCAGCTTCCCAAGTTCAGCTGCTTCCTTCTTCAGTTGTCAAGCCACTGTCCTGTGGTCATTAACTTTTTCTGGTGATTAATATATATTCAGCCCACATGCTTTACTTGAAGATTCAATGTATTTTTATTTCTGTTTCTTCAAGTTTATTCTGGACGGGACTAGAGAGAACTGGGCGATAATTTCCCTGTGCTTACTCAGGCCATCTAAACTGAAATAAAGCATTTACTGAGTGTACTGCCTTAATCAAAATCATGTTTTCTCTTCTTTTTTAATTCCTTCCACCTTAATCAAAAAAGTGCTACATAGTCTTAATGGCTACTTATTAAATATTAGCTTGTCTCTCTTCCCATTAAATAGCCCTCCTCCAAAGTTGACAGCATAATACGGACAGAATTAAGCATCCCCTAATCTGATTTGGAGAAGAATCAGGTTCATTGTTTAACCCACTGTTACCAGATTAAAAGTTCTTCTTATTTTTTTTTATTCGTTCTTATCATTACACTGCACAAGACTGAACCCAGATTAAAAGTTAAATGTCAAGTTTTATAAATTGATAAGCATATTCAGGTAAACCAAAAAAACAACTGCCTTACCTTGCATGGGAAAAAGAGAAAAGGTTGAGTAGGAATCTGTTTATCTTGCCATTCCTGATCTTACTGAATCTTATATATTAGGATTGAACTTTATTCATATTTAGAAAAATGTATTTAATAAAAAGAGCATTAAGTGTTCTGTTAAAGTGAGGTAAGAGCCTGGGCCCACCCGTCAGCCGGATAGACCAAAGGGGACAGGATGCTGATCCTCTCCTGGCTTCCAGACAGACCTGGGGCTTGGCAGTCCTCAGTGGTAGGTATTCTGCAGAGATCCTCACTTGTCCTGTTCCTTCCTAGCTTCCCTGCAATAAAGTCAACCTGCTTTTGTTGGACAAAAAAAAAAAAAAGTAAAAAGTATTAAGTAAAAAGTTGTAATTTGCCTGGTGGTGGCTACAACCCTAGTTTTCTACGTTCAGCCAAGGCACGTGAGGGCTGAGTCTGTTATTGTAATGTTACGTACCTTACATAGCCAAGATAACAACTTGGAGATAGAACTTAAGTCTTGATGAAAGTTAACAGATTTCTACAGATTGACCACAGTGTGTTAAGAACAAAATTCAGGAATATACTTTTGCATATCTTTAGTCTCCACTACCCTGGAGGTGATTATCAATAAGCATATAAGGAAGCACCTGGTAAAAACCCTTAGCATGTGTTAGAAGGAAATGTAGAATGGTTATCTTTTAACTCTTGTAGGCTGGACCCTGTCTTATACCGCAAGTGCCAGGGAGATGCCTCTCGTCTTTGCCATACCCACGGTTGGAATGAGACCAGTGAACTTATGCCTCCCGGAGCTGTATTCTCTTGTTTATACAGACATGCCTATCGCACTGAAGAACAGGGAAGGAGGGTATGCAGTCAATATCGACTTCATTTCTTCTTATTTGTTTTTTTAAATACTTTGCTATGTATTCTGATTTCTGTCATCTTAGGAAAACTTTTTTAGTGTATTTGGTGGGGAGGGGGTTGCTGTACTGCTAGAGCCTTCCTCATTTGCTGAGTATACCTAGAGTTGTTCTACCAGCTTCTTTTCCATATGAGTTTATATTTTTAACAGTGTAAGTGGGGGTAAGATTTCCAGATTATTTCTGTAAATTCCCAAAATCTGAATCACAAATGGACGGTTACATTCTGCTGTCCTAACTTTAGCTTTAAAGATCCATTAGAAGCTTTTAGCCAGGATACAAATGGTTCTTTTCTTTAGACTTCTGCCCTTGGCAACCAAACACATAATGCCTGTATTAATGAGACTTCTCTGACAATGCACTAGTTGGAGCGGAAGCACCTTACCTCAGTCTCTTGGTATTTGTCTGCCCCAACTGCTACCTTTTGTAGGGATATTTATGTGTACTTGGCTCTCGGGCAGCATTGGCTGCCTTCTGGTGCCGCACTGACTTGCTGCTTGTTTCCAGATGGCATTTTTATACCTTCTAAGATACTCTGTTGTATGTCAGTCCTGCATTTGTTGTATTAATAGAAAGTAGAGGTGGTATTACTTTATATGCATGATTACTGATATTCCTTCTGAGCTTAATGCAAAAGTCTGACTATCTAGGATTAAGAATGAGGCTACTCGAATAGAAATGAGGAGACATCAAATACTTCAGATCCTGCAGTCCTAACCCTATTCTTCTGTTGCTATGTAAGAAAATGTGGGAATTTGTTGTTACATATTTCTTCATACAGTGAGCATCTCATTAACCACAGGAGCTCCCAAATCCTGGCATCTTGCTAGTCACTGTAATAGGGGCTTCCTTCTCTTGTAAGTAAAGAAAGGGTTGGAATCTGGTATGCTAGCTTTTTTTTTAAGTGAGGTAAAATTCACATAACATAAAATTAATCATTTTGAAGAGGAAAAATTCAGTGGCATTTAGTACATTCACAACATTGTGCAGCCACCACCTCTATCTAGTTTCCAAATATTCCATAACTCCAGTAGGAAACTCCATGCCCATTAAACGGTTACTCTCCATCTCCTCCACCCCAGGTGTGCTGGCTTTTTTGTCAGCAAGAGAGACTAACTGTGCCTGTCAATGACAGCTTTCTCACAGCCCTTTCAAAAAATACGGTTTTCGACTGGGCGCAGTGGCTCACACCTGTAATCCTAGCACTCTGGGAGGCCAAGGTGGGAGGATTGCTAGAGGTCTGGAGTTTGAGACCATCTTCAGCAAGAACGAGACCCCGCCTCTACTGAAAACAGAAAGAAATTAGCTGGACAACTAAAAATATATAGAAAAAATTAGCCAGGCATGGTGGCGCATGCCTGTAGTCCCAACTACTCAGGAGGCTGAGGCAGAATGATTGCTTCAGCCCAGAAATTTGAGGTTGCTGTGAGCTAGACTGACGCCACGGCGCTCTAGCCCAGGCAACAGAGTGAGACTCTGTCTCAAAAAAAAAAAAAAACAAAAAATATGGTTTTCACCTGCCTTATTCTCCACTAGTGCTGTGTAACTCATCTAGAAGAATCTGGTCCTGACCTGTAGTAACCGTTGGGTCTAAATTTGCCTGCTTTATTTGATTTAGATCAATTTTAACTCAGTTCTCTGGAACCAAGTATTCTCTTCTGAATTGGCTCTGATGTTCTACTCTTCATTCATAGACTGGCAAATTAATTTTCCTAAACAAACAAACATACAAAACTCTCTAACCTAATCTGAATGAATTCAAATTCAGTTCACTTTTATCAGAATATTCTCAGAAAAGAATGTCAATTCATTTATTTTAGAGAATGCTCAATAAACAGTTGTATTCCTAGAGATAAGGGCTCTTTGAAGCCTCCTAGAATGTTTCTTTATTATTCTGGAAGAGATTTGAGGTATAAAGTTTGGGAGATAAACTATAGAGTCGTTAGCGTCCCGACAACAGATTTGCTTTAGCTAGTGTCTTCGCATTTTTGTTTTGTTACCTTTAAAGTATCTTGCTCATTCTTTCTCACGTAGCTTTCTCGGGAGTGCCGAGCCGAAGTGCAGAGGATCCTGCACCAGCGGGCCATGGATGTGAAGCTGGATCCTGCCCTGCAGGATAAGTGCCTGATCGACCTGGGAAAATGGTGTAGTGAGAAAACAGAGACCGGGCAGGTAGGTGCCATAGCTTTCTGTTTATCTTACAATAATAATAATGTTAATGGTTAATGTTTTATGTAGAGTACAAACACCATGAAGTTCATCTTTATGCTTACTTTACAGATGTGATTTGTTATATTATTCAGTGTTTTCTCTAGAAGAATTTCTCAGGAAAATGTTCTCTTTTTTTCCCAAACATCTAGTTTGTTTTTATATTATAGTTACCATATTTTTTTTCTCTTTCTTTACCACATGTACTCACCATGAATACCATATTTTATAATTTATTATTTTCCTTCTTTGTGTTGCTTCTTAGAAAGCCTAGAGCCAAAGGTATGGCTCACCTCTAACAGGTGCATAGCACTTCGTGATAGGAATGTTTATACTAAGCTTACTACTGGCTCCATCCCATTTTTCTTAATGTGTTTTCCTTTTCTTTCCTCTTTTTTACTCATTTTTAATTTATTTTACCTTGCCATTTTCTTTTCTCATTTTTGTAAGCCATGTTAAGCTCTTTTGAGATCAGCACAATATAAATATATATATATAATATGTTTAAATACTGGTATATATGAAGTGTGTGTTCTAGAACAGTCCTACAAAATATGTGGAAACAGAATTTTTTTTCCACCTACTTGACAAAATTGAGGCTCAGAGAAGTATATTGATTTCCTTACCTAAAACTCAATCCATTTCATTGGATATATATTTTCTTTTCTTTTCTTTTTTTTTTTTTTTTTTTAATAAACTGGGTCTCGCTCTATTGTCTAGGCTGGAATATAGTGGCTGACGTAATCATAGCTCATTGTAACCCTGAACTTTTGGGCTCAAGTAATCTTCCTGCCTCGGCCTCCCAAGTAGCTAGGACTACTTGCTGGCTAATATTTTTTTTTAATTTTTTGAGGAAACAGAGTCTTGCTATGTTGCTTAGACTGGTTTCCAACTCCTGGCTTTAAGTGATCCTCCAGCCTCAGCCTCCCAAAGTGCTGGGATTATAGGTGTGAGCCACCACACCTGGCCAGTTCATCCCATTATATAATATAATCTCTCCATATAGGGAAGTATAGGGAAGGAGCAGCTCCCAAGAATTACAAGCATGTTATGAGTGGTTCCTTAGGATTGTGTGCCTGGTTTAAGGGAAAGGGGAAAAAAGGTACCTTACTGCAAGTTATATGGGAAGGTGGCATGTCTTCCACTTTAAAGCAGGATAAGCAGCAGTGAGGAATAGCTACTTGATTAAAGCCTCATAAATACTGAAACAAGAAGTGAACTCGGATTTCCAGGTTCCTTTTGTACCACTACAAAACCCCTTCAAGTCACAATACAGACATTTTAAAGAAGCAAGATGCCTGCCTACTAAGGTCTGTTGGGCAAAGGAATATAATTTTCAGCATTCTGCATTCGGAGCCTGCTACAATGCTGTCTGGTTTATTGTTAGATAATGCCTATAGTTTAGCTTTCTGCTGCTGCCTCTGTCCAGTGAAACCAAAATCCAAAATCAGAAGATATGGTGATATGGAAACGCAGGAAACAGTTTCCTTCATACCCATCCCACGCCCACAGTATACATTTAGAAAGCTGCACTACGTTGCAGCCCATCACTGAGAAGCTAAACTTAAGGATTTCATGAATAGGATCTTTCCCTTAGCCATTTATTTTATTCCCAAAAGTTTTAGTGCATTTTCCTTTCATTGTTTTTTTTTCCCTTCCATTCTGGCTGTTGTGTGATTCCTACATCCCTTCTCCTCCCTTCCCATACTAATTCTGAAACTGATTCTTGCAGAAGTAAGTTTAACTTGATGCTTTAACGGAGGACTTTGCTGAGAAATAGCTGTTGATATGCTTTGAGAAAGTGAGCTGACGTTATACTCAAAACCTCTAAACCTCTAAAAGGAATAATAATAGACTAATGCTACAAGGCGGCTCCAGCTCAGTTTCCAAAGCCCAGACAGGATAGCTTTTAGATACCTGAACCCTAGTGTGTTCACTTATTTTGGAAATTTCCTCAGAGGATCCTTTTGATGTGGGCTAGGGCTAGAATCCCAGATGTGACTTACAGGAGCACTCAGCTGTATGTTATGTTCTGGACCCTGGGTCCCCACCTACTTTCCCACAAAGAATTTAAAAATAATCCATGTCAGTCACTGAATTTTTTGTTCTGTGACCATTATTAAAGTGCATATTTAAAATGGGAGGTAAAAATTATCAAAGCACAGATTAAGAATGGAATGACAGGGTGTGGATGAAGTGGAGTAAAGGCTGATAGGATTTTTAGACTTGGAGAACTGAAAATCAGTTCTTGTTGGACTTGTGGATGTTGACCTTCTGGGGGGATTGCATGGCTGTTGTACCCCTTTGGCCCTCTTAACTACATCCAGGAACCATCTTTTCAACAATCTTAGTTTGGGGACTCAAATAAAGCTTTTGTGTTCTTTTCAGTGAGGTGGTTTTAAAAAGAAGAGAAAAGGAAGACCTCTAAAAAGGAAGTAGACACTGGTATCTTAACTTCCCCTGTTCATTTATGTGACTGATAAATGCCAAGGGCTTGCCTTTTTATTTGCAGGAGCTTGAGTGCCTCCAGGACCATCTGGATGATTTGGTTGTGGAGTGCAGAGATATAGTTGGCAACCTAACCGAGTTAGAATCAGAGGTAAGCACTGTGCCGCTTACTCATCAGAGGAGAGTGGCTGCCAGCAGCCAGGGCTTTTTTGCTTAGTTCTACTGTTTATAGACTCTGGAGAGTGCAGATTCTGTCAAGCAAAAGAAACTTGATCAGATTCTCCCTGTTTGCACTGTAGAGAAGCATATTGTGTTGCTTCCTGAACCCCTTCCTTCTTCTCTCTAGAAAAACATTCTATACAGCCCTTTGGTTTTCTTCCTAAATTAGAGTTATCATTAGACCTGTCTTGTTTCTCCCTTAAAAAAAGATAACAGCTATACTTCAAATCTCTTAATCATATTCAAAAGTAATCCCATTCTCTTAACTCTTTTAGTTAGGTCATTTGGTAATGTTTGCGTGTTTAATAAAATAAAAGCTGAAACTTAGAGTTAAACATGGAAGATTGAATACGTGTGTTTATCCCTGTTCCTAAAACCCACTAAAATATTAAAAATGGGATTAAAAACTCTCATAAGAATAGGCATATTATTTAGAAATATAGAGACGATTGAGGGTGGGCAACTAAAAATGTTAAAGTTGTTTTGTGGCAGCAGAAAAAAGAAGCAGGGAATTTTTTTATCATAAGCCTTTTAGTACTATTTGAATTGACAAAAATTGACAATTCATAAAGCTGCATTTCTCAACCAGTCCTTTTTGCTTTATAGTTTTCAAAAGTTTGTTGCCTTCTCTCATCTTGTCATCTCCTCTCCCATTCTCATTGTCCTTGTGGGCTTATGAGGACAGTCTCAAGTGTAAAATTCTCTAAAGAAGATGTTATTTCAGTAGCTAGTGCTGCACAGGGTTACTCTGCTTAAGGGCATTTAGTATTTTCCCAGAAGCAGTGGTTTGTCATCTGGTTTGAGGGCAGTGATTAGCATATGAGCTTTTAAACTAAAAGTAGATGTTAGTCACCCCTGTTTTCATTTTGATCTGCTTAGCATTTTGGAAAAACTCCAAAAGCTTTACATAGTCTAATATTATTGCTAAATGTTTTTTCATCCTACCTTTCTTAATTCTGCCTTTTGTTCATTCATAAAGAGGAATCTGCCTCTAGAAAATTGGCCTTTCAAAGTATAGTGGAGGAGCAATCCTATTTATTCTGGGGCTATCTAATGTAAATACTAGAGTAATTTCTAAAAGTACATATTAGATTATTTACCCATCAGATGCTAGTGATTCAGAAAGAGAAACTGCTCCTCTTCCACCCCTGGCTCTTTCTAAAGCAGAATTATTAATATATTTAATCTTCTACAGGATATTCAAATAGAAGCCTTGCTGATGAGAGCCTGTGAGCCCATCATTCAGAACTTTTGCCACGTAAGTGATATCTGAAGGAACAAGGGTTAAAAACAGAGCTCAGTTCATTGGGACTCTGGCTCCAGGTGTGATAGACTCATCTCTGTCTTCAGCATACATTTATCCTGAGTGATAGCCAGCTTTGACACGTTAAAGTTGGAAATATAAACAGGATCAAGACAGAGGTACCACCATCCTGAGAAACCCTATTTGATTAGCCTTTGTAGGTGACCAGGTGTGTGGTTAGCAGCAGTTGGTGAGATACCCTTTATAAGAAAAGATGGAACAGAGATACACCTGTTAGTATGGTGAAATTGTTTCCAATACTTCAGCCCAGGATTGTTAGCAGTAATAGTGGCTTCTCCTTCCACTTGTTTCCTTGTACCTCAATATTGAGTGAATTCTATTGCTTTATTACTTGTTCATTGATTGAACTACCTAAATCGTGGGAGTGAAACGTAGCCAGCAGGCATCAGGATATGACAACCAGGAGGTTATGTTAGATATCCCAGACGCCAGCTGCTGGCATCATACAAGGAAAGTGAGTACTTACAGTACCTATTCTTGTCTCGCACACAACAACTTGCCGTGTAAATTTTATTCCTCTAAATGTTTATCCTTGAAATGTTTCTATCCCTTGTACTTTTTCAGGCTTATTTTGATACAGTTTTTGATAAATCTTTTTTGTGAAGGCTTCTAGAATCAGACCTATTTGCATTTTTCATGGGCTGGGCTAAAAGTTCTGTTCATTCACTGTTACAAATGAAGTGTAAATGTGCACTGTCTTCCCCAGGATGTGGCAGATAACCAGATAGACTCTGGGGACCTGATGGAGTGTCTGATACAGAACAAACACCAGAAGGACATGAATGAGAAGTGTGCCATTGGAGTCACCCACTTCCAGCTGGTCAGTGACACCTGGCTGCTGATTTCCTGTCTTAGCTACATGGATGGTTATTGAATCCCTTCCTCTTTTGGAACATGAAAGCACCTCTGATGTTCTGTGAAAAGTCATTTTTTCCCAAATATATATATCCTATTTTTATTCTCAATAAATGTGGCTTTTATCTAATATGGCCAAGCACTTTGTTAGGCTCCTTGAAATGTAACGACAAGTAAGACATAGTCCCTACCCCTAGGGAGCATATAGTCTAGTGGGTTGGACAAACAAGGAGGCATTTTTTGCTTTGGTCACATTGCACAAGGTGTTTTAGCCTCTCTTTCAACATTTAGTATCATTGGAATCTTTTGTGTAACTGTTCAGTGCAGTGACCCAAATGTATGTCAATATATTGTATTGGACTGTAAGCCTTTTTTTTTTTTTTTAATTATACAACCCAGCTCTGGCATTTGAATAAGATATTGAGAACATATTCTTCATAGTTACCCCATAAAGCTAAAGGAAGTGTTTCTGGTATAGCAAGCACTTCTTTCCAAGGAAGATAAATCCAGTCCTCTGTGTTAATTGACCTCTTTTCAGAGTATCTAGCCTACCTGACTGCAATCAGCAAGTGTTAGGGAGAATCCCAGAAGTGCCAGGTGCTGGGGGATGGTGGTGAGACAGAAGCCACCCTCCCCTTGCGGCCTCTAGATTCTAGTAGGAGAAAGATGCACAAACAAGGGTACAAATAAATGTATAGTCTCAGGTGCTTCCAGAAAGAAAAACAAAGCAGAATAAGGGGTTGGAGGGTGAAGGAGAAAGGGAGCTTCAAAAAGAGAAACTTGAATAGAAACCTCAAGGAAGTGGCAGAACAAACCACACAGAAAACTTTCTGCAGAGGGAACAGCATGAGTGTGATTGGAAAGACAACAGAGCCAGTGTGCCTGAGCAGAGAGAGCAATAGAGAGGTTGGCAAGTGACGAAGTCTGAGACAGACAAGGCAACTCAGGCAGGGCCTGTGCGCAGCTAATGTATGAATAAAATGTCACTCACCACTGCTGACTCCAGCTTGCCACAGAGCTTCTGATTTTCTTTCTCTTCATCTTTCAGGTGCAGATGAAGGATTTTCGGTTCTCTTACAAGTTTAAAATGGCCTGCAAGGAGGATGTGTTGAAACTTTGCCCCAACATAAAAAAGAAGTATGTAGCTTTTAATTGATTGATTCTGCTTTCCTAAAGACCCTCTTAGCCGCTGAGTGAATATCCAAGATGTCAGGCAGCCCCCTGCTGTCTGGTAGGATTAGCCTAGAGGCCTCCTGCTATCTCCTGTAGTAGTGTGGCTAAACGCTTGAATTGTCTGGACAGATCTTCTTTATAGCTGCCTAGAGCCACAACTGATGGTGGTAATTCTTACATGCAGAGCCCGTAGGCTAAAGAGGCATTTTTAATTTTTCCAGGTTCAGGCTAACTGATGAAGCAGAAATAGATTGTGTACTTAAGAGAAGCAAGTTGCAGTGTGAGTAAAAGGAATGAACTGACTTCTTCCTGGCGTCAGCCCATATGTCATCTCCTCTGAAATGCAGCAGAGGCTTTTATCAAATTAGGTATCTAGTGAAGAAACAAAAGCTTTATTCATTTAAAAATTAGGTCTTGGCTGGGTATGGTGGCTCACACCTGCAATCCTTGTACTCTGAGAGGCTGAGGCAGGAGGATTGCTTGAGGCCAGGAGTTCAAGACCAGCTTGAGCAAAAGTGAAACCCCGTCTCTACAAAAAATAGAAAAATGAGCTGAATGTTGTGGTGCAGGCCTGTAGTCCCAGCTACTTGGGAGGCTGAGGCAGGAGACTTGAGCCCAGGATTTTGAGGTTGCAGTGAACTATGATGATGCCACTGCACTCTAGGGCAACAGAGCGAGACTGTATCTCAAAAAGAAAAAAAAAGAGGTCTTAAGGAGGAGACTGATAAGCTTATGTAGTATGGCTGCCCAAATTCGTCCATATTGCTCTTTGAGAGGCACATTTGTAGAACACATTTTCCTTCATATAAAACAAGTTCTTATTTTGCTCAATTTTCTGTACCTTTCAGGAATTAGTTTTCATAGTACATCAAAGGCACAGTCCCAGAGTTCAGACCAGCTTTCCTCTGTGGTCACTTGTTTTTAACAAGTGTTGAACTGTCCTTGCACACATGTGCCCTGTCTGGTCTCCCTTCCTGTCAGGAATGTAGTCAGCATTCAGACTGCTGCCTGACCTTTATGACATATACAGTCAAATTGTGCCTTTTAGCACTCTGATAAAAATAGCAAGGCTTACAGGAAAGATTCAAAATAGGGGGTCCTGAATTCTTGGCAATGGGGCGACCCCCAACCCAGCCCAGCTCTTAGGCCATCTGCCCTCGTGTGGCTCCCACCAATCTCAGGCCTCTCCTTTCCTTGGCAGGGTGGACGTCGTGATCTGCCTGAGCACCACCGTGCGCAACGACACTCTGCAGGAAGTGAAGGAGCACAGGGTGTCCCTGAAGTGCCGCAAGCAGCTCCGCGTGGAGGAGCTGGAGATGGTAGTGCCTCTGCTCCCAGCAACCACAAGGCCTGGGAAGTTGGGGAGAAGCTAGGGCAAGGTGGAAGATTCCAGCCACTGTTGCAGTGGTTAAGACTTGGAGTTATTGTTTTGTTTTCAGCGATAAAACTTTTTTTACCACATATAACTGAAAGTCCAGCTGTAAGACAAGCTCTAGGCACGTGATACAATCAGTATATCAATAATATCCTCAAAGATTGAGGTTCTTTTCCTCTCCACTCTGCTGTCCTCAGCATCAGCTTCATCCTAAGGCTGGTTTCCCTCGTGTTTGCCCAGTGGCTGCCTGCAACACCTGGCCAGCTGCTCCAGTATTCATCTCCAGCAAAAGGGGCGGGGAAGGTTAAAATTAAGGTCCTTCCCTTCAATTTGATCGTGTCAGGTTGGGATCGTGGGATCTCTGCTCACTCCCAGACCAACAGCAATCTCTAGGGGAAAGCCATGTACTTCAAACTTCCCGGTCATGGAGGTGAAATGGATACTGGAAAGTTACCTACAGTGTGCACTGAGAGGAAACTCTTGCTTTACTTTTGAAGTTAAGCATGACCTGCGTTAAAAAGACAAGTAAAAATATTTTTAATATGTTTATGCTATAGATCATACTAGTTTCACCTCAGTATAAGGAAAAACTAGCAATGGAGAGCAAACACCATTAATAACCCAAAAGTTACTTATCATATTTTTACATACAGTGGCAGTGATCAGTGAGAATTCTAAGTGGAGCTGGCCTTAATGTCCTGTTACATTAGAGATTTGTGTTCAGCTGGACGCTTTGATTCCCTAGCTTTGAATCCAGCTCTTTTAGTAAAATAATAATAAAAGCAGAACCCAACATTTATGTAGTGATTTTAACTTTCTAAAATGGTTTTCTTTTTTTTCTCTCTTCTTCTCTAAATTGGGTTTCACATAATACTGTCTTACTTTATCTCGCAGCAGTCCTGTGAAGGACTAGACATTGCATCTCAGGGTAGATGAGGTATTCTGTTTTGCTAAACAAGGTCCAAGGCTATGTAGCTAGTTGGTGGCAGAACTGAAAGTAAACCCGATTTCTCCTTCTGCATGGCCTCACTGCTACCACTTTGCTGTGTAGAAGTTGGGGTCACTTGACAAGATCCAGTCAACAGATAAGTCGGTAGAATATCTGCCATCTCTAGTTTAAAGTAAGCTCACTTTTTCCATGCTGGCTCCCTCCCACGCAGACAGAGGATATCCGTCTGGAACCAGATCTATACGAAGCCTGCAAGAGTGACATCAAGAACTATTGTTCCGCTGTGCAATATGGCAATGCTCAGGTAACTTTTTGCTTTTATTTTTTAATTGTAAAAGTAAATGTGAAGGTAACATTTTAATAATTAATTCTTTGGGTGGTGGGAAAGGACCCATCACATCTTATTCAACCTAATCATCCCCTCTTAAGCTACACCAGACTGCTTTCCCAGGGTCCTCACCTGCTCTCCCCTCTTTCTCCTTACTCACTCTATTCCCTCTTTCAGATTACCTCATCCTTACCTACCTTGTCTGCCTGGTAAAGTCCTAATGACCCTTTAAATGCCTCCTCCTCTCTGTGGCCTTTCCCAACTCTCTGCACCTTCATAATTAATAATTCCCTCATTATGTTCCCATTACACAGAAGTTCTTCATTAGCGGTCACATAACAATCACCTAGGAGACTTTTTAAAATACACAGGAACGGGGTCTTATCCAGTATCACCAGGAATGAAGGGCAAACAAGTGATTTTTTAAATGTTCTCCCCATGACTCAGCTACCTCTTCTAGTTAAGGGCATTGCCCTGGCGCTTTAACCTTTGAGATAATTACTTCATTGTCTTTTTGTATCTACTAATGCTGACCTGAGTCTCATTTCTTAGTAGTTTACCTCTGATAGGTTTTAGAGTTTTCTGTTTATCTTTAATGGCCTATAATTTCAGTATGATGTGATACGGTATGGTTTTTTTTTTCCCTTATTCCAGTTGGCTTTTTCAGTCTCAGAATTCACATCTTTCTATGGTTCTGGGAAATTCTCATTGTTCTTTCAAATATTGTTTCCTTTGCCTTCCTTCAGGAACTGCGATTAGACGGTTGGAGCATCTGAGCGTCTCCTCCATGTCTCTTAACTTTTTCTTTCACGCTTTCCATTTCTTTGTTTCTTTGTACTGCATTTTGGGTAATTCCTTAATTCTGTTTGCCAGCTTAATAATTTAGCTTAAGCTCTGTCCATTCTTCTCTTTAGAGAGACCACCAGTTTGGTTTTTTTTTCATTTCCTAGGTCGCTAAATGGTTCTTTTCATAACTACCCATTCTTGATTCTTATTTACCATTGCCTTCTGTGGTGTTCTGAGGATTTAAAATATATTTTTGAATTCTCATTTTGATTGCCATATTTCCTTTTTCCCCTCAGTTTTGAGTCCTGGGTTTACTTTATTTATCACCTTTCTTACGATACGTGTTCCTCAACTAGTCAGTGATTCCTGGCTGTGCCTTGAGCATTTCCTAGAAGTTGCGTGACTTCGTGCTACATACTTAGCTGCCGCAACTTCCCACCTGCTTTCCTTCTTTACATTTTCTACAATATCAAAAGGTTTGTACGGGGAACGGAAGATTTCAGGGTATACTTAATTCACTATCTTAAAATCCATCCCATGACACTTTATGCTTTTGTGTTATCACTCATCTTTTTTATCATATTTATTTATATAATTTTGCCCTGTGGGATATATTTGCCAAGGCTAAGGGTTAGGTCTCACTCACACCTAGCATCCAAGAGTCTATTCTCATGTGGTAAATGGTAAGTTGAATTGAAACTCCTGGCTTGTGCCTACTGTCTAGTCAGAGTTGTTGCCCCAGGCAAATGCCCAGAGCCTAATGTATACCCTCAAAAGGAATCTTGACAAGGAACAGTTCTAGAAGGCAGACGAAAGCAGGAATGCTGAGTGAACTTCCTTCCCTTTAGACTTCAGTGCAGCCTGTTAGTCATCCTAAATTTTTATACTTTGGTCTGCTGTTGGCCCTAAGGTTGTAAATCTATAAGTATAATTCTCCTTGGTGGGGAAATCCTGATTCCTGTTCCTGAGATCAGAAATGGAAGGTATTTGGATTGAAAAAATGGAGAGTACACTAAGAACTGAATACTTTAGTGAGAATACATAGATTATCCATTCCTGATATAGCTCTTATACCATAGATTATTGAATGTCTGAAAGAAAACAAGAAGCAGCTAAGTACCCGTTGCCACCAGAAAGTGTTTAAGCTGCAGGAGACAGAGATGATGGACCCTGAACTAGACTACACGCTCATGAGAGTCTGCAAGCAGATGATAAAGGTGAGGAATCCAAAACCAAGGGCTAAGCACAGTGTAAGTAAAAATAACAACATAAACTTCTTTTAGTTTCACCTTGTTTTACACAGCTAGAATGGTGGTACTCAAAGTGTGGCCCCTACACCGGCAGCATCAGCACCATCTGGGAATTTACAGATTTTTGGGACACTCCCCCCACCCACCACCCCAACTCCCTCTACTGAATCAGAAACTCTGAGTGGTGCAGGCAATCTGTTTTAACAAGCCCTCCAAGTGATTCTGGTGCACAATCAAGTTTGAAAACTACAGAGCTCAGATAACTAACCAATGTAAATATATGTCCAATAAATATATGATTGGTTTTGAGAGCAGTTAATGGTAGGTGTACTAGAAAAGCCACCACTGAGTGTCCTAATCATCCATCTACCACACTCAAAAGATTTTCTTGACCTGGGCTTAGTGGCTCACTCACTATCACAGCAATTGGGGAGGCTGAGGCAGGAGGATTGTTTGAGACTAGCCTGGACAACATAGCGAGACCCCATCTCCACAAATTAAAAAAAAAAATTAGCCAGGCCTGGTGGTTCACGCTCATAATCCCATCACTTTGGGAGGCTGAAATGAAAGGATCACTTAAGGCCAGGAATTTGAGACCAGCCTGGCCAATATAGCAGGACTCCATCTCTAGGAAAAAATATTAGCCTGGCATGGTGGTGGCACATGTCTATAGTCCTGGCTACTTGGGAGTGCTGAGGCAGGAGGATCCCTTGAGCCCAGGAGTTCAAGACTGCAGTGAGCTACGGTTGCACCATTGTACTCCACCTTGGGTGACAGAGTGAGACTGTGTCTCTTTAAAAAAAACAAAAAGGGGAAAAAAAAGCTTTTTCTGTTCTATAAATTCTTTTGCTTCATTTACTTCACCAGTGGACATTCCCTGCAGCAGAGCTGATGGGAGTACTAGATGCCAGTTCCTTGATCTAGCCACAAATAAAGAGATTAAACTTAAGCTTTCAACTCCCTATTTCAGCTTTCCTTTAAAATAGAATGCTACTTTTCATCCTGTCAATAAATTCCAAAGAGAATTTTGAAAGTTAGAAGTGTAAGTCTTTTTAACTGGGCCTGATAAAACTGAGTCATATGTAAAAGTGGAAATGTCAGGCTCTGATTTGAGAGAGCTTTGCAAGGTTTTATAGAAATCAACGAGAAATCCATGTCCTCATATTAAGATATTAATAGATTATAATCACATATGCTTTAGAGAACTGGAAACAGAACTGGGAAGGGAGGCTTGATGCTGAAATGTCTCAACCAGCATTTTCAGACATAATGGTACTTTTAAAGACTTGAGGATTAGCAAAATAGAGATGAAGTTTATTACTAGTCCAAAATTGATCCCCTTAGGGCAGAATAAGTGTACAGGCGCTAGCCCCACAGTGTTTGGCAGAATTTTAACCCTTATAGTTAAGATGAACCAGATGGGTGCTTTCCTCACATTTCTCTTCACGTTGGTTGATGGGTAATTCCTAGGTTTTCCCATTGAGATTGGGTAGGTATGGCTTTAGGGCTACATGGCCACCTCGTACATCGGTACATTTGTGCTTAAACAATAAGTAAACTCATGAGATGCCATGTAATTTAACATGACTGTGTACATAGGGAATCAGTTCCATGCAAAGTAGGAACCAGCGAGGTTGTAGGGAGAAATGCGAGAAATACAGTAGAGATAGAAGTGAAAAAGGGAACTTGGCTGGATGCTTATTCAGACTTAGCTTCACCTCTTGTACCATGAGGTACCTTCAGGCTGCTGCTTTCATTAGCTCTTTAATAGATGTAAGAGTGATCCCAGGTGGAGTTAATTGCCATATTTGGATGGCTGTTTCTATAATACTTTGTTTCTTTGCAGAGGTTCTGTGCAGAAGCAGATTCTAAAACCATGTTGCAGTGCTTGAAGCAAAATAAAAATAGTGAATTGATGGATCCCAAATGCAAACAGATGATAACCAAGCGCCAAATCACCCAGAACACAGGTAAGATCTCAGCTTGGCTTTCCTGGTCCCGTTCATTATAGCTTACTTGGAATTAAGTGGGCATATAATTACCTAATTAAACTACAAATGCTTTGTTGCCCATGAATTTTAAGGGAGGAGTCTGGCTGTAAGGAAAATGACTTACTCCTTTGAAGAGTATCCAGAAAAATGGAAATGAAAGAGGAAAACTAGGAAACTAGCCTTAAAGAATGTACAAAAGGGGCCGGGCGCAGTGGCTCACGCCTGTAATCCTAGCACTCTGGGAGGCCGAGGCGGGTGAATTGTTTGAGCTCAGGAGTTCAAGACCAGCCTGAGCAAGAGCAAGACCCCGTCTCTACCAAAAATAGAAAGAAATTAATTGGACAGCTAAAAATATATAGAAAAAATTAGCCGGGCATGTTGGCTCATGCCTGTAGTCCCA
>CAUYSK010105364.1:0-19585 GCA_963575035.1 Avahi laniger
CATGGGCAAAAACCTACCTAACAGGTACAACAAACACTATTTGGGTGATGGACTCACAGCTGTGACTCAAGCATTACAAAAGTGATCCATGTAACCAAAAACATTTGTACCCCCTTAATATTTTGAAATAATAAAAAAAAACCACAAAGCAAAATTACCCTTTATTGAGTTGTTAACATTTTTCAGGTCTCGTGATAACAGTTTTATATATAAACTCATGTATTTTTTAACTTAATTCTTAGGGCTATCTACTTAATCTTCACCACAGTCTTTCCACAACTCATGTCATCCCCATTTCACAGATGGTGAACTTCAGTACTGAGTATCTGCAGACACAGAACGTGTAAGAAGTTGAGTTGGGTTTCACAGTCAGGTAGACTGTCTCCATAGCCCATGCTCTTAAGAATAAAGAATAAATATGAAATAAACTTTCTAATCTAATCTGATCTGATTACTGGTCATTCTCAAGTCTCTTTTGCTCAGAGTAGTTCTTTAAACTCAAGACATGTATGTATAACCACCTAGGTGATGTCTCTACCTGACTGCTTACAGGCACACAATGTTCCGAACAGAGCTAATTCTCCCTCATTTCAAATCCAGCATGTAAAATAGTACATTGTACAAAAAGAACAAATAGTGCAAAAGAACCAATCAACACATGACTGTTGATTAATTATTAATAATAAAGTTGCTCTCTTCCTGTAATTCCTATTTTGGTAAATAGAACTGCTCTCCACTCATGTAAAATCAGAATGCAGATGTTGTCTTTTACTCTTCTCTCTCCTTAATGAACCATTTTAATCAATCACAAATTCTCTTCTTTTTAAGACATAGAATATTTCTTCCATCTATCTGGAAAATGCTATCCAACCTGACTAACACCTCTTCACATCCACACAAACACTATTTCTCACCTGGATTAGTGTAATTGAATCCTACAATCTCCTCATTTCCTCTTCCAGTCTTCCAATATGTTTATCATTATTTAGCCAAAATGAATTTATAACAATTGATTATCTGATCATGACCTTACTTCGTACTCATCATTTGTAGGGTAAAGTTAAAACACCTTACAGGATTTGTAAGACCCTCATGTTTAGAACTGATTACCACTTTGTGCCAAATTTTACCACGTTTTTCTGGCTTTGTTAGAATTCTTTATGTTTTAATTTGTAATATTTTCCTTAGTCCCACAGACTGGGCAAAATTTTCTTTCTGTATGGAACTAAACTCTATCCCAACTGGAACTACCATATTTCTTACCATTCTAATTTTTTAGTTCTCAGCTTAACTATTTTTTTCAGGGAAATTTTCCCTGACCCCAAAGATATTTTCTGTGGGCCCTCCTTAGCATGCTACCATCTATGCAGTAGTGACAGTGCTATGAAAATGTATGGTAAATTTTCTTTATGTTACACAAAAAATGTTTATATCCTGTGAATAAAACGACCATGTTCCTCATTATGGACCTGGCATAAAATAGGCAATGATCTAAAAATAGTGTAATTTTAAGAAGAAAATGTGGATATCTTCATGTACATGGCTGTTAATAGATCCATTGGGGTTCCTATGGATTAGAACTGACTTTCCCAGAGATACAGCAAAGACAAGAATGCAATTGGAATTCATAAGCACTAAGGCCAGCAAAGGCACATGTGCCCCCTGAGGACACCTGGTATCCCTTTGATCTTTGAGATAGACAAAGGGAAGGACATGCATGGGTTTCCTAAAAGCTGATGCTCAGCATCTCAAGCTCACATAAGCAAGCCCTGGCATCCCTGCATGAGCTGGCACTTGAGTCTCCAGTTTTCCTCACCCATCCTTGGGGAAACACTTGAAAGTCCTGAGAACATCAGTGGAGTGCCCCAGCTCTCCCCACACAGAGGAGAGAGGGAGGGGAAATTAAAGGGTCTCCCGAGAGTCTGGAAAGGTGGAACCTTGGGGAGGTGATTTCCACACACATGAGTTTTCAAACAGGGCCCCCTGGGGAAGCTATGTAAGGGAGTCAACTGCACTGAGTCCTCTAGCAGGGCAGGAACAGGTCCCTGTTCCAGCAACAAGGGTTTAGGTGGGCAAGTGCCAGAAAGAGAAATATGGAATGGCTCCTCTCCCTTCTGATATTAGATGCAGTCAAGGAAAGCATATAAGGATGTTTCCACAGAACTGCCAAGAGATGAAGAGCCCAGCTGAGGTGGGAAACACTACAGCACAGATTTTTTTTCCTTCATTATAGTAAGTGTATTCAAGGAACTGTGCTAGATTTGGGGTTTCTAATCTGGGACGCTTAGATCAACATAGTAATAATTGTGAATGCTCAGAAATATGTATGAGTGTTCTCATTCACTTTTCTGTGTAGAAGTTTATAACCTTTTATTAGATCCTAACAATAGACCTTGAAATGCTCACAGACACATGTGTGGTGGGTGGGTGTGTTTGTGTGTATATTTGTTTGAAGAACTACTCTCAGGAACGACATGGGTAGTTGTTAGTGGTACTCACTAGGAGAAAATGTGGGACCTCAGCCCAACACACTAGGGTCTGTGGGGGCCTAGCCCCTATCCCAATCAAGAAAAAAGGAATGTATGAAATGATAAAATGAGGGGAAGGAGGAATCACACTTTCTTTGTTCACTTGTTTATTTGGTCTGAGTGATGTATTGACTATCATTATATTCTCTTGAATCTAGAGAATCTTTCCCATCTGTACTTTCTTTATTCACCCAAGTTCCTTCTGTCTCTTTCATTACTTCATACCTGTTAAGTATGAAGTTATATTTTCAGACTGAGCATGATGAGCTGTTTCCATGTCTGTCTCTGTGTATGTTTGTGTGTGTGTATGTGTGTGTGTACATACTCCTGTATGTTTTGGAGAGAATGTTGTTATAAGGCTAGGGAATCCTATGCATCTAGAGATATATCATCATGTGATAAAGAGGTAGGTAGAACACCTAGACTGAGACCAGGAGCAGTGCTCAGATCCATGCTTTTTTCATGTTTTCAGCACCATGGATACTGTTAGAACATTAATGGGCAATATTCTGCATAAAGTTGCAGGGAGATTATTATGACTAATTATAAACTGTTCATCTACTTCGAAACCTTCTTCAAAACAGACTGTGCTTATTAAATGGGTTTTCCAGCTGTCAACACAATGGCAGTCATGTGGCATGTATTCACTAATGATGTGCTGAATCAAAATAATAATCTTTCCAATAGTCCCAGATGATCGCAAGGAAAGGTGCTTCACAGGTTATTTAGATCTTCATTTATAAGGCACCCGTGGAAGAACAATTCATCAGGTATCAATAAATCAGGAATCCTAGAACCTTAGGAAATCAGTCAAAGAAAATATGGGTTTTGAATTGAGAACTTCTTATTAATTGTACAGCCATAGCTGCCCACCTCCATTCAGAAATACTAGTTGTTGTGCTTCTTATGTGATTTTCTTACCATTCTTCAATAAATAACCAAGCCACCATCATGGAATTTTGCCACATAATGTAGCCTTGGCAGGATGTGTGTAATATGGTTCCATTTCTTGTGAAACTGGCTATGAGTTTTGTAACTGGGCCTGAGTTTTATAACAGTATTTTGTGTTTCTACAAGACCTACACAGCTGCTTCTGGGTAAATATGAGGGGCCTTTCAGTCCAGGGCAGGTTTCTCCTGTGTTTTCCTTTTATTTCGAAAGTCTCGAGGATATGGTCTTCTGTTTCCATTCTTATAGCTGCTCTAGCCTTTTCTGTCTTATTTTAATCACCCAAGCCTAGCTGCAGTCTCAAATATTTTTACTTATAAAAATTATAAAAACATGTCTTTTTTATTTTTGTTTTTGAATGTTTTATTGCCAATTACAAAGACCTAACCAATTTTCAAAGAGAAGCTCAGAAATATTTTATAAAGTCTGTGTATTCTGGAAATCTAGTTTAATCATTCTGATTTTTTTCTGAAATTTATCCTGGATCTATGTCTCTCTGTTATTTTTTCCTTTCAGATTAAGTATCACTGCAAGGCTATCTGTCTAATCTTCATTTTGCTTCCTCTCAATACATTGTTCTGTCATCCATGTTTTTAAGCATAAAAAAGCTTTCAGATGTAAAAAAAATATTGTATAATAATCATAACTCAGTACTCTATAAGATTCTAATGAGCTTTAATTTTACAAGAAAATCCAATGTTGGTGATTTCAATCTCAATGAGCACCAAACTGATACAGATGTAGTATCATAGCATTTCCTCATATAAGAGTTAAATTCTTTGTGATTTGTTCTGATTCTGATTCATTTATGAAACTAAGGCCATCTTATAAAGGAGACTCATCAGTGCTGAAGATTCCCCTTTTGGATTCAGAATTTATGTTGAAATAAGATTGCAGCAAAGCAGGTAATATGGTTCTTGTTTTCATATTGCACACATCACGAAAATGGAAATAGTAGAGAAAACTGGCATCCTTAGACTGTGGAAACATGAGAGTGTGGCCAGACATGAGCAACAGCTCAGCACGAAGGCAGTGCTGAAGGAAAAGTATTTATTTATTAATGTTACAGAAAATATACATTTTTAATTTTCTTATTTTTTAGGAAAAGTATTTAGTTATAAGAAGAGACAGAAGAAGAGTCTAAGCATTTATGTTCAATGATTTCTGAAAGGGGAGGGGGCAGAAAGAGAACCAGTGAAGGGTGAAGGATCAATTAAAGAAAAATTGCATGAGGATATCTAAAGTGAATGAGGAAATCAAGTGGTGGAAGAATCAAAAGGTTTCTGTCTCCACAGATGGGTTAGATATGAGATGTTTAGAGCAGTGCTTCTCAGACATTGCTGTGCACTCTAATCCAAGCCCTTGGGGATGATGATAAAATATACATTTTCATTCAGTAGGTTGGTAGGGGATAGGTCTCAGGCTGTATGTCTGACAAGTCTCCATGCATTTTAGCCGCGACTAGTCTGTGGCCCACACCCTTAGTAGTCAAACTCAAGAAGAGGGATTAAAGTTGGAGTGACAAAGCAATTCATTGAGTATGTTCCATAAAAAGATATTCAATTTCAAAAAGAAACAAAAGTTTTATTAACTATGAAAATTCTTTATCATAATTGTGAAATATGTAATTAAAAGTAAACATATCCAAAAAGTCATCAATCACAGCAAGGATATATTTAAATAATAGTATTATCCATTGGCATATATTTATCTCATTTGTTTTTGTTGTTTTGAATTTATAAATAGTAGAATTTATTGACTCACGGTCTGGAGTGTGGGAAGTTCAAGATTAAGAGGTCACATGTAATGAGGATCTTCATCCTGTGTCATCCCGTAGTGTAAGAGTACAGAGAAGAAAGAGAAAGCTCCTGTGTTTTTGTTATAACTTGTTGTAAATATTTTAAAGTCAAGTTTTCCCTGATTCCAAAGAATTATTTGATGTGTTCCCCATAGCACACTAACATTCATACAATGACAGCATTATGTAAATTGACAGCTGATATTTTATTTCTAGTGCCCACTAAATTTTTGAATTCTATTAATGAAAAGAACCATGAAAATTGCATAAAATGGGCAATGACCTGAATATAAACAAAGTAAATTTAAGGCAAAATATACAGAGGCCTTCAGTCACATGGCTTTTAATAGATCCATTAAGGTTCGTGTTGATCAAAACTGATTTCCCAAAGAAACAGGAAAGACAGAAATGCAATTGGAATTTATAAGCACTAGGACCAGCAAAGGCTCATGTGACCACTGAGGACACCTGGTAGCCCCTCGATCTTTGAGATAAACAAAGGAAAGGACATGCATGGGTTTCCTAAAAGCTGATGCTCAGCATCTCAAGCTCATATCACCAAGCCCTGGCATCCCTGCATGAGCTGGCACTTGAGTCTCCAGTTTTCCTCACCCAACCTTGGGGAAACACTTGAAAGTCCTGAGGACATCAGTTGAGTGTCCCAATTTCTCTCACAGAGAGGAGAGAGGGAGGGAAAATCAAAGGGTCTCCTGAGAGTCTGGAAAGGTGGAACCCTGGGGAGGTCATTTTCACACATGAGCTTTGAAACAAGGCCCTGTGGGGAGGCTATGTGAAGGAGTTACCTGCATAGTGTCCTCTAATTGGGCAGGAACAGTCCCTGCTCCAGAAACAAGAATGTGAGTGGGTGAGTGCCAGGAACAGAAATACGGAATGGCTCCTCTCCCTTCTGACATTAGATGCAGTCAAGGAAAGCATATAAGGATGTTTCCAGAGGCCTGTCTAGAGGTAAAGATCCGAGCTGAGGTGGTGACACTATAGCACAGGCTTTTTCCTTTATTATGCTAAGTGCATTCAAGAAATTGTGCTAGATTTGGGTTTTCTAATCTGGGATGCTTGGATTAACATAGAGATAATTCTGAATGCTTAGAAATATATATGGCATTGTGTGTTCTCATTCATTTTTCTGGGTAGAGGTTTACAACTTTTTATTATATCCAATTAGCAGACCTTGAGATACACATTGAAACTGTGTGCGTCTGTGTATGTTTACTAGAGGAAGAACTTCTATCAGGAATGTTGTGGGTAGCTATCCATGGTACTCACTAGGAAAGAAATTGGAGCCCTTGTCATCCCTTCTAGGGATCATGTGGGCTTATCCCCTATCCCATTCAGGAGGAAGGGAGTGTATGATGTGAGAAAAAGAGTGAGTGGAGAAAACACAGTTTTCCTTAGTTCACTTGTTTATTTGACTGATTGAAAGATTTACTATTCAGTGTTTTCTTTTGAATTAAGAGAATCTTTAAGTATCTTTGCTTGCTGCATATATCCACGTTCCCTCTGTGTCATTCATATTCCCCATATCTGTTATATTCTTCAACTAAGCATGAGGTCTTTTTTCCATGGATTTATGTGTGTGTTTGGAGGAGGGAGGCATTTGTGTCTTGTGCATAGCATTATTTCAAGACTACTAATTCCATGCATCCAGAAATATATCATCCTGTGAAAGAAGGATGGGTAGAACATCTAGAATGGGGTCAGGAGCAGGACAAAGATGTATTGTTTGTTCATGCTTTTAGCATTATGGATCCTATTCAGACATTTATGGGCAATACTTAGCATAAAATTGTAGAGAAATTATAAATCCCAATTATAAACTCTTGGTCTACAGTATAGACTTTGCTTATTAAATGGTCTTCCCACCTGTCAACACAGTGGCAGTCATGTGGCGTGTGCTCACTAATTCTGTTCTGAGTCCAAGTAGTAATCATTTCTCTAGCCCTGCATGATATTGAGGAATGGTGCTTCTACAGGTTGTTTATACCTTCATCTATCAAGCACCCCTGGAAGGGCAATTCATCAGATATCAATAAGTCAGGACTCCAAGAACTGTAGGAAATCACTACAGAAAATACATGTACCGAATTGAGAGCTGACTATCAATTTCATAACCAGAGCCATTCCACCTCCATCCAGAAAAACTTGTTCTCATACTTCTGATGGAATTTTCTTAACACATGTCAATAAATAGCTAAGCCACCTTCAAGAAATTTTGCTACATAACATAGGCTAGGGAGGATACATGTGTTATGGTTCCATTTCTGGTGAAACTTGCCCCATAGGGCTCAGTTTGATGAAGGGATCTTGTGTTCCTTGAAGCTCTACATATCCAATTCTGGGTAAATATGAGGGGCCTCTCAGTACTGGGAAGGTTTGTTCTATGTTTTATTTTTATTCCTAAAGTGTCAGAGACATGTCTTCCTTTTTCCCATTTGTAGAACTACTGTAATCTTCTCTATCATATTTTTAATGATTTAGCCAAGCTATGGAAAGATATGAAAAAGTCAAACATTTTTCACCTCATAAAAATAGTCAAACACATGTCATTTTGTTCTTGTAATGTTCTATTGTGAATTCCTGCTATGATCTAATAAATATTCAAGGAGAAATTCACCAAAAATTTACAAAATCTCTGTCTATAGTTTGGAAATCTAGTTTAATCATTCGCATTTTTTTAACCTAGAGCCAAGACCTTATGTCTTTTTGTTATTATTGCACCTCAGATCCAGTTTCACTAATTTGATGTCTTCTAAACTGCCTTTCTCTGCCGCTTATACTTTCTTCTCCCATCCACATTTTTCTTTGTTTTTTTATCTGTCCGTAGCATGGGTCTCACCATCCATTTTTTAAAGCATTAAAATGTTTACAGAGGTAGGACACAATTTCTCTAATAATCATAATTTAGTTTTCCATATGATTTCAATGTGCTTTAAATTTAGAAGAATCCTAGTGCTGGTGACTTCAGTCTCAATAAACACCATTCTGTCAGTAATGTAGCATCAGAACATTTCTTCATACAGGATTCTTTGGATTTGTTCTGATTCTGACTCATTTTTGATACCATGGCTGTCTAATAAAGGAGATTGGTCAGTGCTGGAGACTTAACTTCAGGCCTCTGAATTTGTGATGAAATAAGACTGTAACAGAGAAGGAAATATGCTTCCTTACTATTGGATTGTGGACACCAAGAAAATGCAAACAGTGAAGATGAATGGCATCCTTAGGCTGTGGGAAGATGAGAATGCTACGAGTCACAGAGCTGCAATGGCTCATCAATAGGCACGTGTTAAAGGAAAAGTATTGAGAGATAAGAAGAGACAGAAGAAGAATCCAAGCATTTAATTATGTCAAATGATTTTGGAAAGTCCAGGAAACAGAAAGAAAACCAGTGAATGGAGAAGTAATTTTTAAAAATTATATAAAGATATCTGAAGGAAGTGAGGGTATCAACCAGGTGGAAGAATCAAAATGTTTCTACCTCTATAGGTGAATCAGACATGATATGTTTACAGCAGAGGTTCTCAGACATTGCTGTGCACTTGAATGATGTAGGAAGCATGATAAAATGCAAATTTTGATTCTAGTTGAAGGAGATATGGTTTGAGGATGCATGTCTGTCAAGACTACATGCTTGTTAACTGTGACTAGTGTGGCCCACACCTTTGTCAGCCAGGCTCCAGTAAAGGGATAATTGTTGGAATGACAAAGCCATTCACTGGAAATGATGGGGATGCATGTTGTGCTCCATAACACAGTGATGTTCAATTTCAAAAGGGAAGTAAAACTCAGTGGAAATCAATCAGGGGGAAAGGGTGAAAGGGATGAGTGAAAACTTACTTAATGGGTACAATGAACACCATTTGGTTGATGGGCACGCTGATAGCCCTGATTCAAGTATTACAAAAGCGATCAAAGTAACCTAAAACATTTGTACCCTTGCAATATTTTGAAATAAATAAACATAATGTTGTAATACAAAAAGAAGAAAAGTTTTATTCCATTTTCAAAATGTGTCTTTATCATAATTATGAAATATGAAATTTAAATCAAATTACTCATCCCCAAGTAGTCAGCAATCACAGTAAGAAATGGTTAAACAAGATTATTATTGATATTTATATATTTACTTCGTTTTTTCACCAGTGTTGTTGCAAATATTTTTAAGCATGCACAAAACAATTGGGCCTGATGTATTAAGAAATATTAATGAAAATTTTTTATTTTGATTTCTTAAAATTTTAACCATTAACAATATTTTTCTCTGTTTAGGGAAAGAACATCATTTCTCATCTCCAGTTCCATCTAAGTATGTCTATTCTTCTGTATAAGGATAGTTGCATACTCAAATTTACGGCAACTGGAAATTATTCCTAAGTACGAAGATTGTGATTGAAATTACTGTGACATATTATGAAGAAAAATCTGGGTTCCTGTTTTCAAGGTTTCAAGAAGTCTGTTCTGTATTTATAAACACACTATGTGGCCCAATATTAGTGAGGTCCCCTTTTTGCTGACTGGTTTCCCAGCTCTGGAGGAAGCTCATCACTGGATCTCCATCCCCTTCTTTGTAGTCTATGTCTGTATCCTACTTGGCAATGGCACACTCCTCTGTCTCATCAAGGATGACCAAAGTCTTCATGAACCCATGTACTATTTCCTTGCCATGCTGGCAGGCACAGACATCATGGTGACATTGACCATTATGCCTACTGTGATGGGGGTCTTATGGCTGAATTACAGAGAAATTAGCCATGCGGGCTGCTTTTTGCAGGCCTACTTTATTCACTCCCTTTCCATTGTAGAATCGGGTAACCTCCTGGCAATGGCCTATGATCGTTTCATTGCCATTCGCAATCCTTTGAGGTATGCTTCTATTCTCACCAATATTCAAGTGGTAAAGTTAGGAGTGGGAATTTTTCTGAGGGGTTTTGTATCCATTATGCCTGTAATCGTGCGTCTTTTTTCATTTTCATATTGCCACTCTCATGTTCTCTCCCATGCTTTCTGCCTTCACCAAGAAGTCATGAAATTAGCCTGTGCTGATATAACTTTCAACAGACTTTACCCTGTAATTCTAGTTTGTCTAACAATTTTTCTGGACTCTCTAATCATCCTCTTCTCCTATATCCTAATTCTTAAGACTGTCATGGACATTGCTTCTGGTGAAGAGAGAGCCAAGGCCCTCAATACCTGTATCTCCCATGTTAGTTGTGTGCTCATCTTCTATATCACACTGATTGGTCTGTCATTCATCCACAGATTCGGGAGGAATGTGCCAGAGGTGATCCACATAGTCATGAGCTATGTTTACTTCCTCTTCCCTCCTTTAATGAATCCTATCATCTATAGCATCAAGAACAAGCAAATCCAATATGGCTTTGTCCGACTTTTGTCTAAACACAGATCTGGAAGTTAACCTCCTATCTGAGGAATCATACACACATAAAAAAAGACTAAGACAGAATAAAAAAAACTAAAGCCTGAACTCCTCTCTGAGTGAAGACTAATGACAGATTAGAAAACAGCTTCTTTCACAAGGGCTAAGTATGTTATTATAAGGTTGGGGCATATCCTAGAAGACGCCCGCACAGGTCTTTGAGCAGTATCACATGGAATTGAAAAAGTCTTCACATAATTTCCTCCTTCAAATGCCCCTGGAAAGTATTTACCTTATTAAAATTCTAAGAACAAGTACAACAAATAATCTCTTAAAAATATTTTGCATCACTGTGCACATGTGCATATATTTGTATATGCATTTTCATAGCAATGCACATATTTATAACAAGTAACAAAAATAATTTTATCATTATTTTATTTAGACATGAATTCTAATTTTAAGCATATCACTACTCTCATAACAAGGATAACAGTGAGAAATTAATATTTTAAATTTAGTTTTAAATAAGTAAGTCTTGATGTTCTTTAAATACCCTTTAGCATTAGTTAGAGCAGCGGTCCCCAATCTTTTAGGCATCAGGAACTGTTTTCATAAAAGACAATTTTCCCATGCCCAGGAGTGGAGGGACGGTTTCAGGATGATTCAAGTGCCTTGCATTTGTTATGCAAACTTCTCTGCTAATGGTAGTCTCTATTTGCAGCTGTTCCCCAGCACGAGCATTACTGCCTTGGCTCCATCTAAGATCATCAGGCCTTAGATTCTCATAAGGAGCATGTAACCTAGATCCCTACCATGCACAGTTTACAGTAGGGTTTGCACTCCTATGAGAATCTGATGCCACCGCTGATATGACAGAAGGCAGAGCTTATGCAGTGATGTGAGAAGTGTAAATCAGATGAAGATTCCCTAGTTGCCCACTGCTCACCTCCTGCTGTGTGGTCGGGTTCCTAACAAGCCACTGACTTGTACTAGTCCATGGCCCATGGGCTGGGGACAGCAGAATTAGAGAACTCTTTGGGGCCATAATTTGCATTTCATATTCTCCAAATAAAGTCATAAATTACTTACATTGGATTTTTAAAAGAAATTTTGTAAATTTTCAATATATTTATTTCAGAATGCCTAGATCTTATGTAAATATATCTCTTCACGTCTTTCTACAATGAATGTCCTCTTACCCAATCTAAACCCTTGAAGTAGAAAACTTGACAAGCTTCCTATCAGCTTGTAAGGAAGTAAGGGAGGAAGTTTTGAAGAGTAAATTTACTTTTCCAGTGATTTGAATATACATTTCCCTTACGTAAAAGGAGGAAGGAATTGTTAGGATTAGAGAGAGAAAAAAATATATATAATCATTCCAAAGGAAAAATAGGAGACATCTATACTTTATAGATCATAAATACTTTATATATCTTCAGAGAGAAAAATTGAAAGTTGTGATGTCTGTGACAAATATTTTCTCTGGTTTCCTCTGAAAAATCTGCAATTGGGAAGACAAATAACAGAAATGGATCCTAATCCTTGCAATTATTAAGAAATTGAGGTTGGGAGAAGTTTCTGTATTACTGTGTACTAGCACTTGTTTCAGACTGATTTATTTGTGAAATTGGATTCTTAATCTATAAATTATATAAGGGGAAAATTTAGATTACAATGCTCAAGTATTTGATATTGATATTGAATATAAATACAAATCCTAAAATTTGGTTATCTTCAGTGGCTTTCTCTGTTCCTTATAATGTGCCCAAGAGGCCTAATATGCATTTTAGACTCTTAACAGAAAATCCCATTTAAGATTTTCCCATCTTTATTTGCTGACATTGATGCAGAACTTTTCCGACTCAGGAAAGACGGACTTTGTAAGGAGGTTCAAACTATGGTGGGCCAGCGTCATGGGCAGGTTTCTTGTGCATGCAGTGCATGGGAATACGACAATATTTGAATCTCCCTGAAGAGATGTAAGAGGGCTGCTTACTTTGGGTAATAGTACTATTTCAAAGACAGAGGTTGCAGGTTTTAGGGAGCTATGTTTATTTATTAGTGAAGTTATCCCTACACGTTGGTGTAGAGATTGAGTTCTTGGTTCTAGTTGTTGAATATTAATTTAAGTGTAATTGTAGTTAACAATCAATTCAGATTATCATATCACATTTTTTATGTAAAAAATCCTATTAGAGTACATATTTTTTTTTGTCCATCCAAATCTTCCTAGATGGCACAGCACTGTTTATGCTATGAGGTGAAGGAAATTCTAATACAGTAAAAAGGCTAAAAACTTTAATCCTTCTCATTTTCTTTATTAAAATAATTTTACTTTTACCTATTTTTCTTTAAGAAATATAGAAAATTTATTTTTAAAAAGAGATTGCACACTATGGTAGAAAGAATGTGGCCTTTGATAAATAGGAACTGTACTCCTGTCTACTTCACTTAAACCTTTGTCACCTTGAACAAGTCACTTAATCTCTGACCCTCCGTTATCTCTACCAATTAGGAATAACAAAATGCACATTGTAAAAGTTTTCCTCTGAATATTTGAGAGAGTATATTATGTTATTAGTATATACATATTCATTTTTATTAATATTATTAACAATAAGACAAATGAATAACTGAATATTTGACAAGTGTTAACCATTTGTCACATAATTCAGGAGAAGAATAATCGACAGGTGGTAGGTTACTGGCTGTTATGATTCTGTCATGTGATGCAATATACAGATAATAAAAATATTATTAAGGGATTTATATAGTCTTTGAAAATGATTATAGTCCTTCCAGCTGTCTCCCTTAATGATTTGCAATATAGCAATCTCCTGCAAAATCAGGACCTCTAGTACTTTAGCTTTTCCATTACTTATTACTGTCTATCTTAATTCATCTTTGTGTCTTCATTTGAGCCTATGTTTGAGTTTTCAGAAACTCTCTTGCCATTATTTTATACTCTTTATCTTCATTTTCAGTCCATCCTAGGCTTGTCACTCTTTTGGAATAGAGTGAAAAATAAAGCTACCTTTGCTTAAGCTCCTGATGTTGCCAGGGCTTTGCTAAACACTAAGATAAGTTAATTTTTTGACATTTAAAATAATTCCTCAGCATATTTATTTAAGTCTCACAACAATCCTTTCAACAACTATCATTTCCATTTTGTAGATAAGGAAGCTAAGGTATTGAGAGTGTAAAGACACTGAACCCATAAGGAGAGTTAGGGTTCACGCTTAGTCTGGGTCAAAACCCATACTCTTAATAATTAATTCTAGTACCTGGAAATAAATTTTCTAATCTAATCTATTATTATTATTATTTTATATTTGGTAGGTATACGGTCTGGCTATGTTGCCCAGGCTGGTGTGGAACTACTGGGCTTAAGGGATCCTCCAGCTGTGGTTTCCCAAAATACTGGGATTACAGGTGTGAAACACCATACTCAGCCAAATCTAATTATTGAAGGATCTCAAATCTCTTGTCCTGCTCTCATATTTATTCTCTAAACTCAAGATTCACAAAAGAAGAGACATGTCTATTTGAATATTTGTAGACACAGAATGCCAAAACCAATTATCTTCTTTTCTCCAAGTTCAGAATGTAAAAAAATAATTAATGTAAAAGGGTCAATCAATAATTAACTGTTGATTAGGGAATAAACTTATTCTCTTCCATTGATTCCTATAGATGTGTGGAATTAATCTCCATTCAGCTAAATTCAGAAATGCAGATATCATCTCTTGTGATTCTTTCTCCTTAACCTACCACCTTCAATTAATCACCCATTCTATTCTTTCTAAGTCATAGACTCTCTTCTATCCACTTCTGTCTGACAATACCTAGTCATGACCACACCAGCACCATTTTGTATGTGCATTGCTGTCTCCTGACATCTTTCTATATTCTGCCCCCTTTCCCATGTCTTCCTCATGCTATAGCCATAGAGACCCTTAACGGAAGCACCCACACCATTCCTTATTGTACACTCATTGTCCTTACATCAAAAGTTTTTATAAGGTTTGTAAGACCCTCTGTGATCAGAACCTGCTACAACCGATTTATTTTTCTGTTAAGCTTTCTTTCATGTCTTGCTGTTCCAGCAATGCTATGATCCTTTGAACACATTCAATATAAAATTATTTTGGTTTGAATTCATCATATTTTATCCTGTCCCATGACCAGTGAACATTTTAAAAAATGTATTTGTTTGTGTTTTTCTCCATTCATGGAATTAATGTCCAATAGCACCAAAAACCATTATATTCATATTCATATCTCCTCTCATTATTCAATTCTCAGCCTACGTGACATTTCCTCTGGGAAATTTTCCCTGATCCCAGAGATACATTTGATGTGTTCCCCACAGCACACTAACATTCATGCAGTAATGATTGCGCTCCCATCCATATTATTAAGCATGAAACAACTTTCAGAGATAGAATGTTTGTGCAACAGTCATAACTTAGTCCTCTGTATCATTTCAATGTGTTTAATTTTCAGAGACTTCTAGCATTGGTGATTTCAATCTCAATAAGCACCAAGCCTTTACAGATGTAGAATAAGAACTTTTCCTTCCATGACAGTTATATTCTTTGTGATTTGTCCTAATTATGACTCATTTGTGATACTATGGCCATTTTATAAAGGAGAATGCTGTGCTGGAGATTTGACTTCAGGCTTCTGAATTTGTGGTAAAATAAGACTGTAGCAAAGCAAGTAATATGATTCTTATTTTCAGATTAAGGCAAACGAGAAAATGGAAATAATGGAGATGACTGGCATCCTCAGGCTGTGGCAACATGAGAATGCTACCCAGTCGCAGAGCTGCAGCATTTCATTAGGCAGAAGCAGTGTTGAAGGAAAACCATTTAGAGATAAGAAGAGATAGAGGAAGAATCTAAACATTTAATTGTTAGTGATTTTGGAAAGTATAAAAGGCAGAAAGAAAAGTAGCGAATTGTGGAAGAGCAATACAAAATTACATGAGGATGTTCCGAGAAAATTAATGAAGGAATTATCCAGGCAGAAGAATCAAAAGATTTCTATCTCCATAGCTGTGTTAGATATGAAATGCTTAGTTAGAGCAGTGCTTCTCAGACATTGGTGTCCACTTGAATCAACTGAGATCCTGATATAACATAAATTTTGATTCAAGAGGTGAAGAAGGTAAGGTCTAAACCACATGTCTGAAAATTTCCATGCATTTTGCTGTGGCTAGTCTGTAACCCACACCTGTGGTAGCCATGCTCAAGGAAAAGGATAAATGTTGCAGTGACAAAGTAATTAATTGGAAATGATGGGGATGCATCTTATGTTCTGCAAAACAATGACATTCAATTTCAGAAAGAAACAAAGAAAATTTTATTAACTAAAAGAGCTCTATTTATCATAATTGTGAAATACAAAATTAGAAGCAAAATTAAACATGTCCAAGTAGTCAGCCATCATAGCAAGAAAAGAGATAAACAAGATTATTACACATTTGCATTTATTTATCTTGTTTTCTTTTGTTATCACTGTTATAAATAATCTTTAAGCACCCACACAATAGTTGTACCTACTATTTTAGTGAAAATTAATTAAAACTTTTCTTTTAATTTGAGAAAAATATAAGCATTAATTTAATATTTTTCTCTCATTAGGGGAGATCATCATTCTTCGTCACTAATACAACCTACACATACCTACTCTTCTTCTACAGGAAAATAGTGACAGAGTCAAATTGATCACACCAATTAATTTTTCCCAAGTAGGAAAATTGTGATGAGGCTACTGTGATGTACCACTGAAACAACTGGCTTCCTGGTTTCAAAGTGTCACGATAGCCACTGAACACCTGTGGACATGGACACACTTTGTGGCCCAATGATAGTGCAGTTTCCTTTTTGCTGACTCGTCCCAGGTTTGGTGGAAGCTCATCACTGGATCACCATCCCCTTCTTTGCTATTTATTTCTCTATGCTTCTTGACAACATCATGCTCTTCTGTCTCATTGAAGATGACCAAAGTCTTCGATCAACCCTTGTACTATTTTCTCACCACCTAGTAGGCACAGACATCATGATGATACTGACCACTGTGCTTACTGTTGTGCACATTTTGTGTGTGAATCACAGAGAACTTAGCCACATGGGGTGTTTCTTACAGGCCTACTTTATTCATTCCAATTATGTTTCAGAATCTGTACACTCTTTCTGATGGTCTATGATCATTTCATTGCCATCCGCAATTCTCTGAAATATGCTTTCATTCTTTCCAATGCTCAAGTGGTAAAGTTAGCAGTGGGAGGTTTTTTGAGGGGCTTTATATCCACCATGCCCTCAATACCTGTGTCTCCCACACTGGTTGTGTTCTCATCTCCTAAGTCATGGCGATTGGTCTGACATTCATCCGCAGGTTTGGGAAGAATGTGCCAGAGGTGGTCCACATCATGAGCTATGTCCACTTCTTCTTTCCTCATTTAATGAATCTTATTTTCTATAGCATAAAGGCCAAGCAAATCCAATAAGGATTTGTCCACCTTTTATCTAAATGCAGGTATGAAAGTTAACCTCGGATCTGGAGAATTAGACACAGACGCAAAGAAAAAGACAGAATGAAAAACTAAAGCCTGCACTTGTCTCTGAACAAAGAGATACCTTAAGTAGCATCCTTTTGGGAAATTTTTCCTGACCTCAGAGATATATTTGATGTGTTTCCCATAGCATACTAACTAGCATTCATGTAGTGATGATTACGCTATGCAATTTATGGTAAATATTTTCTTTCTATAACCCAATGAATTTTTCATTTCTGTTAATAAAAAGGAACAAGTTCAACACTCTGAACCTGGCATAAAATGGGCAATATTCTGAATATAAACTAAGTGATTTTAAGACAAAATTATATGATAGCCTTTATTCACATGGCTCTTAACAGACTCATTGATGTTCCTGTGGATCAAAACTAATTTTTCCATAGAAATAGGAAAGACAAAATGCAATTAGAGTTCATAAACTCTAGGACAAATAAAGATACATGTCACCCTGCATGCAAGTGACATCCTTTTGACCCTTGTCATAGTCAACAAGAAGGACATGTTTTGATTTACTATATGCTGATGTTTAGAATTCTGGGGAATTCCATAAGTAAGCCCTGACATTTCTACACCTCTGTCGCATTTCAGTTTCCAGTTTTCCTCTCCCATCCTTTAGGAAATACCTGTAAGTCCTGAGGACTTTGGCTGAGTGGCCGTGCTCCTCCAAGGCAGAGCAAAGAGGGAAGAAAGGTCACACAGTCTCCTGAGTATCTGGAAAGATGACTCTCTGTGGAGGTGATTTCCACATATATAAACTCTCTAACCTGGCTTCCTGAACAGTCTTTGAGAAAGAAGTGTTTGGACTGAGTCCCTAAATAGGGCAGAAACAAGTTCCTATTCTAGCAACAAGACTCTGAGTGGGTGAGTGCCAGGAACAGAAATATGGAATGATTCCTCTCTCATCTGTTGTTAGATGCAGTCAATAGAAGATAAAAAGATTTTCCCAAGGTCTGTATAGTGGAATATTTATCTCCTGGCTTGGCTAACATCCACCTATTGCATCGAATTTTTTATGTCAGCAAATGTGTCAAGGTAGGTTTGAAATTTCTTTGGCGGGATTCATGGATGGACTTCAGGAACACAGGGAATATTTTTTGACTAAATGTGGCATCATCTACCTTCATCTATTTTTTTACATAGAGATTACATGGCTGTTGTTAGAATTCTATTAAACATTGATATTCAATTTCAAAACTAAACAAAGTTTTCTAACCAAACATGTTACCTGCATTATGCTTGTGAAATGTAAAATTAAAATCAAGTTTAAATGTATGAAAAAAAATCTGCAACCAAACTAAACAGCAGTTTAGCTAAGCAAAATTATTATTTAATTGTATATAATCACCATCTTTTTTATTACCATTATTGCTTCAAACATTGTATAGCATACAACCAAAAATGGGACATGATGCTATTTTTTTAAAATGTGTTTTTTTTATTGAAAAATTTTAACTATTAACCTAATACTGTTTTTAACTTAGGAAAATATCTTTATTCTTTATTCCTAGAATAGTCTATAAATCTCTACTGCTTTTTTAAAAGATGATAGCTCCATAACCATGCATATATTAGTTAATTATCCCTAAATATGTGTATTGTGATAAAGTCCCACAAGGAAATAGTGCAAGCTGAAAAAGTTGAGTTTGGGGGATAATAGTTTCCATAAATCTGCTCTTTCCCTGGGGACACACTATGTGGACCAATATTAGTGGGGCTCCCTTTTTGCTGACTGGCTTCCCAGGTCTGGAGGCCGCTCATCACTGGATCGCCATCCCCTTTTTTGCTATCTATGTCTCTGTGATGCTTGGCAATGGCACACTCCTCTACCTTATCAAGTATGACCACATTCTTCATGAACCCATGTACTATTTCCTTGCCATGCTGGCAGGCACAGACCTCACAGTGACATTGACCACGATGCCTACTGTGATGGGTGTCTTATGGGTGAATCACAGGGAGGTGAGCCATGGGGCCTGTTTCTTGCAAGCCTACATTATCCACTCTCTTTCCATTGTGGAGTCAGGTATCTTGCTTGCAATGGCATACGATCGTTTTATTGCCATCAGCACCTCTCTGAGGTATAACTCTATCCTTACCAATTCCAGGATGATGAAGATAGGGCTGGGGGTTCTATTGAGGGGCTTTTTATCCCTTGTGCCCCCAATCCTTCCACTCTATTGGTTCCCATATTGCCGTTCCCATGCTCTTTCCCATGCCTTTTGCCTCCACCAAGATGTCATGAAACTCGCCTGTGCTGATATTACATTTAATCGCTTATACCCAGTTATTCTGGTTGCCGTGACTTTCTTCCTAGATGCTCTGATCATTGT
>CAUYSK010105365.1:0-37176 GCA_963575035.1 Avahi laniger
TAGTCCCAGCTACTTGGGAGGCTGAGGCAGAAGGATCACTTGAGCCCAGGAGTTTGAGGTTGCTGTGAGCTAGGATGACGCCACGGCACTCTAGCCCGGGCAACACAGTGAGACTCTGTCTCAAAAAAAAAAAAAAAAAAAAAAGAATTAATGTGTTAATTTTTTTTCTTCTCCCTTACACTTCCACATTATAACATATGTATTGCATTAAGAACGCTTTCATTATTGTCTGAACTTAACCATTTAAATTGACATATTTAAATCCAACATCAGTAAAATCAAAACTTGTGAAAATTCTTGATTAACTAGGACAGTGGGGAAGAGGGTACCAAAGAGGTTTAACAAAGCTAAAATTTTCAGTGAATTTTAAAGCACTTCACTTGCCTTTTTAGGCTGCTTAAATACTCTTTCCCAGATATCTTCTGTTTTGGAAAATAATAACAAAACCCCCAAAATTCCCAATGGCTGTTTGTCTCCCTAGCACTGGAATTCAACTGTGTTTAACAGCTTCTAATTTGTATAAATCACACCTAGCAGCTAATAGAATTGTTTGAAATTCTCATCAAAGTAGTCAGCAAAGGCCAGGGGCAGCGGCTCATGCCTGCAATCCTACCACTCCAGGATGCCAAGGCAGGATTGCTTGAGCTCAGGAGTTCCAGACCAGCCTGAGCAAGAGGAGATCTTGTCTCTGCTAAAAACAGAAAAATTTGCCAGGCCTCTTGGTGTGGCCAGCAGTCCCAGCTACTTGAGAGGCAGAGGAAGGAGGATCCCTTGAGCCCAGGACTTTGAGGTTGCAGTGAGCTACGATGACGCCACTGCACTCTAGCTGAGGCGACAGAGCAAGACTCTGTCTCAAAGGAAAAAAAAAAGTAGTTAGTAAAGGAATGATCTTTAAAAATGCTGTTTCAATCACTGGGAGGCAACGTGGCATCTTGGAATGATGGAGACGGCCCTTGTGTTGATATACTGCCTCAATCACTTACTAGATGTCGGGAAAAATTTGCTTAATCTATGAGAGATAAGTAATTTTTATCCCACATACTTGATGTGAGATTGGGAGGTAAAAAACATGACAATTAGTTCTTTTTTTTCTTTTTCCTTTTCTCCATGAGTAACAATCTGTTTTAGTCTAGATCATTTGCTCAGGCTAAGCTTACAGATCCCATCGCTGTTAGTTAACATTACAAAGTTTCTTAGTTCCACAGAGACAGTCTTGTTAACTTCAACCATCAGTATATATGTTACATGTTACAAAATGGGACTGATGAGCTTCTGGAATGTTTGCTGCCTACATCATAATGGGAGGGGTATGGAATCTCTTAAAATGGATGCCATAAGGAAAGTAAGTGCAATTCAACTGAATCCAAATGTCTATTGAGCATTTTCTCAGCTCAGTCCAAGAAGGCACTGTTAACCACATATTAGAGCATCCAAGAAATAAAAAATGCACTCGTGGTAGTAGAAAACAGATGAAATAAAGCTGAATCCATTTCAAATAAAAGGTTTTCAGAAAACAATAGCAATTCTAGAAAAATCTGTCTTGCTGGGTTTTTCCTAAATAATGTTCTGATTAAATCATCAAATTTACTCAAAATTACCGAGTACAAAAAGTGAAAGTTGACATGAGATTCTGAATACATTTCCCACACAGAAGTAAGCTGCAGTATGTTAGCAAATCTATATGTCGTAGTTATATGTCGTAGTGCTGTGTATTGTTAAATCCTTGTGTATTGTTAAATCATGCAACACTAATTTTACAGATGAAGCTGAAGCTTGATAACTTCGTCAGTGCCACCTGAAGAGGCGAGAGACAGGAGGAAAAATCACTTTAGACGTCTACTGTAATTCATCCCCGTTCATAGAGATCTCGGTAGGACAGGGACGTCAGCTTCGGCAGCTAAAATCCGGTGACTGCAGCAGCATACATCACAGACAGTATCTCTGTATAAGTTTACCAGGTATCTATTTCGTTCTAGAAGGCGATTCTTAAACCTAAAAAGCAAAGAGGAGAAATCGCTTCCTCCTGCTTGGCGCCAAGGGAGAAAGCAGGAGAGCGAGCACTGACGGTGTTTAAGAAAAACCAGGCCTATGTCCCAGAGGCAAGTTCTGTGTGGCAAGAGCTTCGAAAAATAGCCAGAGAAGGGAAGAAAACAGAATAAGGAAACTCAGATTCGTGAAAATTTACCTTTCAGAGCCAGCAGGTGCTCCTGTTTGGGGGGATTCACTTCCATTTTCACCAGCACTTTTGACCCACTGCCTTACGGGGGCTGAAGAGGTTCAACCCGGCCCGGAAGGAAACAGAACAGCGCGCGTTTCGGGAGACCGGGCGTCAAACTCACTCTAAACAGCTTCCCTCTGTCGGTGGGACCTTAAATTCTCTTTTTACCACGTCCTTTAGAGACGCAATGTCTTCTTTTCACCAAATCCAGCCCTTGTCTCTTAGAGATCTTTACATAAAATACTGTGTTTTCCATCTACAATTACACACTGCGACTTCAGGAAACCACTCCTTAGTAACAACGTACAGCCTCACAAATGCAGGATTTAAAAAAAAAAAAAAAAGCGGCGAAACGTGGCATGCTGGGATTTGTAGTTTACGCAAAATCGCATTGCATGCAGGGAGATGTAGTCCCCCGCCCCCGTCAATCCCACTCCCTTTCCCGGCTGGTTTACAATTGGAGAGGAGAAATCATTGTAAGAGAGGGAGTTTCACCCAAAAACTTTGATTCTGTTTAATCTCTTCTTTTTTCACTGAAGACCTTCCATCAATTGCGGACTCGATTAAAAAAAATAACAAAGTGCCCATGCGCAAGGCCAGTGACTGACGGGAGAAGGCGCGAAGAGGTCGGCAGAGCAGGACGGTGCGCCGCACTGCGCCTGTGCGCCAGCGGTGTGCGCCGAGGCCTCTGGGTAGGTGGCTCAACCCCGCCCCTCAGTTGAAGGCTCTGACCGCTGCATCGCGGCGCTGCTCTCCCAGGATGGCTACCCTTATTGTAAACAAGCCGGGAACGGGACTAGACAGTGGCCGCCAGGGCAGCCGGGGGACGGCTGTGGTGAAGGTGAGGGACCTTGCGTGCTCTGTTCTCCACCATCGGCGTACCTTCCGTTCATCCTGGAGACCTGGCGGCTTCGCCGCGGCCCAGGCTTTGATGGGCAAGGATGCGCGGCCTCTAGGCTTCTTTTGGCTTTGCAAGTCCTGTCCTCCGCTCCGCGGCCCTTATCCCGGCCAGCCTGAAGTTTCTCGGTCTGCTCATGCCAGATGTCAACATCGACAGCTGGGACATTAGTCAAAAGCAGCTTATGGGCGTGCACAGTGTGTAGCAGAGCCCAGAATTGACAGGCCTTGAAGTCTTTTTCACTGCTACACTACTTCTGTAATCAGACATCAGTTATTGGTTGAGCCGGCCTCTTCCCTCTTGGTACAGTCTACCACAGGGATGGGGAGCCTTTTCATGTTGGAAGACTGCATTAATTTAGCTGTAATCAAATAAGGCCACCTTCAAGAAACTTCAATTAGATATACTTAAAAATGTACATTATTTTGTAAAAATCTATGTACTTAATAATTAAAAAAAATGAAAACTATTAACTTTAAAATTAGCCAACTTTGTTAACAACTTCGTTGTGTCTGCTTTTTGTTGAAAAGCATTTGAATATTTGGTTGCATCATGGAGGTGTGCAGTTTCAGTTGATCCTCTAGATCAGCGGTCCCCAAACTTTTTGGCACCAGCGACTGGTTTCACCGAAGACAATTTTTCCATGGAGGGGAGAGGGAGGAGAAGGTGGAGCTCAGAGGGTGATGCCAGCGATGGGGAGCGGCTGTAAATATAGATGAAGCTTCCCTTGCTGGCCTGCTGCTCACCTCCTGCTGTGCCACCGGGTTCCCCTTTCATAGAAGACAATTTTTCCCGTGAAGGGCGAGGGGTGGGGGAGGAGCATAGGCGGTGATGCACCTTCGGTTCCTAACAGGCCAACAATAGGTACCCAGCCACAGCCCAGGGACTGGGGACCACTACTGTAGAGGGGTATCACTCATTTGTGACCTTAAGAGCATCTTAATTTGGGTTAGGTAGGAGGATGTGGATTCGCAGCAATAAGTGGTTGAAAAGCAAGAAAGCATTTTGGGGGCATGTTGCCAAAGGTGTGGATATTCTATTGCATTTTTCCATATTTCATTCTAATCTTTCTTAACATCAAACAATGACTTTAAAATGTCATCTACTGAAAGCTCAATCAATTCCATCTGTAGATACTTAGGTGTCTTGGTGATATCAACTATGTGAGGCTGAAATGCTAATTTGAATGTGTTGTCATGATTCTCAAAATGAATGAACCTTTCATTGTATTCTCCAGTTAATAGCTCTATATCATCTGTGTATTCTTCAAATGATTTGCATATGTCATCCTGTTCATCAATGACCTTTGCTAACTGGGGAAGATGTTCATCTGAAATTTCCTTTTGAAGCAGTGTTTTGAAAAAAGATATCTTCTTTCAAACATTGTTGATTCTGTTCTTCATAAAATTTATCTGTTCTCACAGAGATAAAATATTGGGATAGCCAACTCACTTTACAGTGATAGGGCAAATCCACACTGAATACCTCATGGTTCAACTTTAGCATGTTATGAACCAGATACCATGTGGCTTTTGCATGAATATATTAATAGTTAATAATACTTACAACTTGTTGCAAAGTGTCCCTTAAAATAGTAGCTTCAGCATAGAGATTTTGCTGATGCAAGATACAATGAAAAGAAATTAGAGCATCTGGATCTGTTAGCACCTTTTTTATCTGTGTGATATACCTTTCATGTTTTCCTGTCATGGAAGGTCCATCATCTGTACATATGCTCACTAAGTTTACCAAATTCAGTCCAACTTCATGACATTTATCTTGAAAGTTGTTGAAGATATCTATTCCTTGTGTTCTGTTTGAAAGAATGCCCAAAGTGATTAACTCTTTGTAGCAAAGAAAATCTTCTGTTATGACCCCAATGAAGTATAAATCTGCGCTGAGTAAGTAGTATTAGTTGATTCATCCAAAATGATTGAATAATACAGATTTTCCTTTTGAAATATTGCATGAAGTCCTGTTAAGTTGAAGGCTAATTCATGCTGCCAATCAATATGGTTCTCCTTGAAAGAGGCAGTTGTTTGTACTCTGAAACGTTTTCAGTGTCTAAGCATTCTACAACTTCAACAATGCATTCTTTTACAATTTCTACATCACTGAATGGCTTCCTTTTTTCCTGAGTATATAAGCTACTTTATAAGTTGCTTCAGTGGCATTATTTCCAGGTCTTATTGCTGCTTGAAAGAGTTGTCTTTGCTTTTGCTTTTCATCTTTTAATTTCTGCAGTGCAACCTTTTGTGCCTCTTCCTCTGATTTAAAATATATGTGGTCCTTTTGAGTGTTATAGTGCTGATGAACATTGAATTTCTTTAATGTTGATATTGCAGTATCACAAAGCAAGCAAGAAACAAGATAGTAATGCATTTCCCAATCCTCATTAAAAAATCTGTTTTCTTCCTAAAGCATTCTCTTGATGTTCTTTGACCTGGTGGGCTGTTAAGCAGACAGAATTCAAAAATACTGTTGAGCTGTGCAACTATTCACAAGTCCACTTCAAACAGCAACACAGTGCATGGTTGTCAAAAGCTGATGACAGACTGGCGTAGTCGACCTCCAAAACTCTTGCCAACCAGCCTTGTGCAGTAGTGGCGCCAGTCAGGTGGGGGACATTAGAAGTAAATCATAAACATAGCAGCCATCAATTTAGCCCTTATGGCTTACTAATGTTCTAATTGCCGTGGTCAATCTGAGAGAATTATTTTGTTGAAACTTATTTTATTCTTTGGTATTTTAAATATGTTAATTTTAAAAATAAAAAATATAAAAGAACGAAAATGTATTAATAAAAATAAAAGCATTTATTCTGTACAATTTGGATTCAGTCTAACAGCCGCACTTAAGGACTTGGAAGACCACATGTGGCCTTAAGGCCTCAGTTTCCCCACCCCTGGTCTGTCAGCACTTTTCAGAAGTCTCCAACTGCAGCATAGCTGTGCATTAACGCTAGGGTTTATGAATTGCTTTATGCTTGAACTTTGAGATTCTAACATGTATAAATACTGAAAAGTACATTTATGAAAAGACCAATTGAAATATGTGGAACTAATTTTCCCCCTCTACTGTATCTATGGAAAGATCTGGAAAGGAGAACTGACCTTAGCGGTTTATAGAGTAACCTTCAGGATCATCTGGAATCGAAGAGACTTGGTAGTTCTCATTTCTGGTTACACATTAGGACCATTGAGGACTTTCAAAACACTACTGATGCAGTCTTTTCCCAATTCTGATTAGGTTGACATCAGTATATTTTTAAAATTCTTAGGAGTGATTTTAATGTGCAACCAGGATTGAGAACCACTGAACCCGATAATATCTGAAGTTCTTTTAACATCTTGAATAATAGGGACCTATGATTTTTCACTTAATGTTGGTTTTATATGACTGCAAATGAAATATTTCTTCCTGCAACTTAATGTCAGTCAATGTTGGTGGTGGTTGATTCAGTTGACCTTTAAATATTAATGCAGTTATTCTGAAGGTACATAGCATATCAGATGCAGAGGAGCCATCGTTATTGGGCATGTCATATGGTTGAGATTTTATTTATTGAATTGTGCTTTTGCTAAGTAGAGAATATCTGCAGAGTATTTTGTGAATTAACTTGAAGTTTAAGTTGTTTTATTTCATAATTGGAATGATTTTCATTTTGGTTTCTATTTTGGATACCTCATTTGCCTTGTAACCTCAGATGTGTACCAAAGCCTGATGTAACTCCAGTTTGTCACAGGACAGAATTTGATATATTAGAGTCTTATCTTGTTCATTTTCATCTTAACATGTAAAATGTTCCTGAACTGTGCAATATGGTAGTCATTTTGACAAGATCTTCATGCCATAATTTATAATAGATATGATAGAATAAATTTTTTTAAAAAATCTCATTTTTATAGATGAAAGCAAGAAGTATTTACTGGGTAGTAAATGTTGAAGTATATAATACTAATACTGTATAAAATGGCCTCTTAATGAACAGGTTGATAATGATAAGGTGTTGTTTTTTTTTTTTAAAGACTGGTCAAGTGGATAAAGTTTTTATCATTAGGAAAAACAGAAAAATCTTATATTATGAAATAATTTGCATTTAAAAAGGAATCACAGAAAGTTTCTTTTGCTTAGTGAGCCTTCTTAGTCTTTTTAATATATGTTCTGGTTTATTAAAATTTGATTTACATGTAATAAGTTTGAACCTTTCTTTGGCATTTTAATGAAGTATAAAATTAAAAGCTTTTTATGCTGTTAGCCATAATTCCTATTCATAGATACTGAGAAAAGAATGTCTTGCTCTATTATTTACTGAGTTGATGTTTGCAAAATAACTATATTTTTGGACCTGTATTTGTTTTGCTAATCAATGAAATTTTACTAGTCCTTTTTGAAAAAAATCTATGGTAGCAATGTAAGTTCTTTTATCTTGTGTATGTGATCACATGTGTCAGAGATATAAGATATGAATGAACTAAGCAAAATTCAAATTTCATTCTTTAGAGTTTATTGTCATAAACAAGTTTAATTTATTATAGTATCACAATAATCAGTGTTTATAAAAATATTGTGTTTATTTTATAATAATATCTAATTGCATTATGAATATCTTTTCTGTATATAATTGAATTTGATAAAGTGAAACTTTTTTCTTCTCTTTGTAAAAATATAGGATAAATTGAAATATGTATGTATGTGTATAATAGATATAATATGTGAATAGATAGCTGTTCCTCAGCTGTTTCCCTTTCTCATAGGGAACCAGTGTTCCAATGTTACAGGTTTCCTGCATATACTTCCAGAAAGATAGGATGCTTATATAACAATATATAAAAGTGTTTGCTCTTCTTTCTCTACCTTTATGCAGAAATGAATGTGCTCTATCGTTTTTCTATTTGCCTTTTTCATACGAAATCATTCTGTGTACATAAAAAACTTCCGGTCTTTCTTGCCAGCCTGTGTAGTTTTATAGTATATGAATGTACCATAATTTTATTTTCCAGTCTGGTATTCCTACATATTTGCTTTGTTTCCAGTCTTTTGCTAATACAAATGGTGGTGTTAGGAATAATTGATAGATCTTGTCACACATGTCTGATATATTTGTAGGATAAATTCCTGCAACTTGAATTACTGAATTATTTAAACTTTTGATATGTATTGCCAGCTTGCCTTCCGTAGAGTCTAATCACTTAAACAATTCACAGCAATCAGCAACATATGAATGAGAATGTTTGCCTTCCCATATCTTCAGATCTAATCTGATTTTAGACCTAATCTGAAAAAAAAGTATCTTAATGTAGCTTTAATTTGCATTTCTTTTGTGAGTTAGGTGGAACATCTTTTCATGTATTTAAAAAGTTATTTTCTTTTCCTTTTTTGTGAACTATGTTATGCTTTAGTTTCTTCTGAACCATGCTAGGATGCAAGAGAATTATAAATTATCTGTTTATTTACAGTGAAAGATGTTTGCATCTCAAGCACTAAGACCAAATTATTTGCAGAATTAAGTTGAAAATTGTAATGGATTTAGTCTGATTTCTACCCTGCCAGACCCTTCAGACTCTAATTGTCTTTATATTTTTATTTTTGGACTTTTTTTAAGCACGTAGGTGCTTGATATTAGGAATACCCTGTTCCTGAGGGCTCTTTGGTCTAACAGGGAAAGACAGGCTGAAAGGCCAACAAAGGTATTGAAGTGTTTTGGATGTTACAGTAGACACTTACTAAAAGCACATGGGGCCCATAGGATTGTGTGGTCCATTTCTCTGCATGAGCATGAAGAAAGAGACGTGAAACAGTTATGTTCTGGAAACCATAAGCTCTTTGATGTAGTTGTAGATTGCGGTCTGAAGGATGTGGCAGTGAAGCAGTAGGACGGGGGCCAGATTGTAACATGTCTTGAATGGCAGACGCAGGAGTTTGGGATATGATTGAATTGTTCATTGTGGGTATTTTTTTAAAAAATTAATTAAAATTGTGAAACACTACAGATTTATTTAGAAATAAGCACTGAAAATGCTTTATTGCTATAAATACAGTTTGTTGTCTATTTATAAAACATAAACTTACAGAGCTGAGAATCAGAATAAGCCAATTCTTACAGCCTTTCTTTTGACTGACTGGCCTTGAGCAAGTCATGTACCTGTAATTGGAACTAGATAGACGGCATATTTTCTAACCCGGAGCTGTATTTATTAATCAAGAACAGGAATTGAAATTTAAGGTGATTGCTTTTTTGCCTTTACATTATTTGATATACATGGATACTAGAAGATATGTGAAAATTACTTGTAGTCTTTTCTTAACAAGTTCTTTGTCATTTACAAGAGTAATTGTCATCCCAGACTGTATTTTAGATTATTTTTGTCAAAGTTAATGAGGGCTTATTGGGGGTTAGGTAATTGCCACCTTTGGTAGAATTACATATTGTTTTTACAGATTCAGATGTAATGAGTCAAATCATAATTTTCAAAAGATAAAGATGATGTGAATTTACAATATTATCTTTGTCCCTAACCCTTAGTGTTCAAGAAGATTTCACTATGGTAAAATTTTGGCAGGATTTTTCAGATGAAATTACTAAAAAGTGATTTAAGGTTTTACAGCCTAGATAGTTTCTCTCATGGAGAAATAAAGTAACAATGTTGATTTAATATATTAGATCAGTTTTCTTTAAACCATGAAATATGTATGCTTTTAAAATTATTTAGAGAACACATGTCACATGTTTCCTTTTCAAATATTAGGTGCTGGAGTGTGGAGTGTGTGAAGATGTCTTTTCTCTGCAAGGAGACAAAGTTCCTCGCCTTCTGCTTTGTGGTCACACAGTCTGTCATGACTGTCTCACCCGCCTACCTCTTCATGGAAGAGCAATCCGTTGCCCATTTGATCGACAAGTAACGGACCTAGGTAGGAAAATTATTTGTATGAATTTAATATTTGAAAATTATTCATGTAATGCAAATAACATAGAAAACAGTTTATTTCCACTTGATTTTTTTTTTTTTTTTTTTTTTTGAGACAGAGTCTCACTTTGTTGCCTGGGCTAGAGTGAGTGCCGTGGCGTCAGCCTAGCTCACAGCAACCTCAGACTCTTGGGCTCAAGCAATCCTACTACTTCAGCCTCCCAAGTAGCTGGCACTACAGGCATGCGCCACCACGCCTGGCTAATTTTTTCTATATATTTTTAGCTGTCCAATTAATTTCTTTCTATTTTTGGTAGAGACGGGGTTTGCTCTTGCTCAGGCTGGTGTCAAACTCCTGAGCTCAAACATCCACTTGATTTTTGAAATGATAAAATTGTAAGGAAGTTTCAGAAAGCCTGAGTTTCTATTAAGGTCAGTAGTCTACCTGTAAAATATCCTACTCTTAGTTATTAATTTTATTTCATCTTCAGAGATATTTATATTCTATACTTACATGCAAAGAGCTTTAAGATAAAACCTAAGAAAAACATGCTTCTCTTATTGAAAGAAATAATAATTTGCCTGAATCCATTAACCCAATAAAACAATGTTTTCTTTACAAATGAATAAGCCAATAATGAAAATATAAATAAGTCATTTGAGTTTCAGCATGTTTTTATTTACTAATATCAGAAACAGAAGTGTTTGTAGCTTCTGATAACTATTCCTTATTTTCTGTTAAAGTTAGTTAAAGGGTTTTGTGGGTGTTTTTAGTTTCCTGTATACTTTTAAAACTTTGCATTACATATTTCAAAATAAATTACTACTTTGGGATACCAGATTTGGAAATAATAACATTTATTAGTATTTGAACAATTATTTTGCAAATGTAAGTTCTGTAAGCTTGCTCTTTTTGATAGGGGAGTTTTCCCCAAAAAACCTTTTTTTTTTTAAAAGACAGTAGTACTGTTTAAGACCATTTTAATGTATTCATTTTATATGCCAAGTGGAATACATTCTAAATAATTTATTTATTAAAAAGAAAGCAAGAGTATCCATATTTTTAGGTTGGAAGCCTTTAAAATGCTAAGAAACATGGTTTAAAAATGTTTTCTTGTAAGGACAGAATAGGTTTCTTAAGGTTTTGGTGGTCTTTGATGCAAATAAGTGGTATGTCTATTTGCCAGACAACTAATATAGGACAGTGATAGCATTTTTATAGGTAACATTAACTTACTATTACCCAAGAAATAGCAGAGGTGGGAGAAGTATCTCTATTTTCAGATTCTTTTATTTGGTAATGTATGCATGTATCATACCATTTCTTTATATAATACTAATAGAAATGGTAATGTTTTGCAAATGGTGGACAGAACCTTTCTTCCATCTTTTTGAAGAGTACTTTACCTTCTCTACATTAGTACCGCAGTGTGGGGTGTTACCTTCCTCAGTGTTTAGCCAAATTAGAAATTTATGACAGGGAATGATTAGTCATATCACTTCAACATTAAAAATAACTATGGGCCGGGCGCGGTGGCTCACGCCTGTAATCCTAGCTCTCTGGGAGGCCGAGGTGGGCAGATTGTTTGAGCTCAGGAGTTCGAAACCAGCCCGAGCAAGAGTGAGACCCCGTCTCTACTAAAAATAGAAATAAATTAATTGGACAACTAAAAATATATAGAAAAAATTAGCCGGGCATGGTGGCACATGCGTGTAGTCCCAGCTACTTGGGAGGCTGAGACAGAAGAATTGCTTGAGCCCAGGAGTTTGAGGTTGCTGTGAGCTAGGCTGATGCCACAGCACTCACTCTAGCCCGGGCAAAAGAGTAAGGAAAAAAAAAAAAAATCTCTGGCTTAGATAGAGATTGTAATTACTATAACTCATAGATTAGATTTTTACTGTGGAATATGTTAGTGACCCTTGATATAGTTGGATTTCATTCTTTTTTTAAAAAATCTATTTTTAAATGTATTGTAGCAGTAATGTCTAAATACATTGTGGAAAATTTGAAAAAATATAAAAGTAGGAAGAAGAAAAATCATTTATAATTTCTCTCTAGAAGAGAACTACTGTTAATGTTAAAGGTCATAATTATACTTATAATTCCTCTTGGATTCAAGAGAATATCAGTAGTTATTAGTACTGTTCAGCAATATTTCTGGTTCTCCTCTCCTGTCCATATGGTGAAATTACACTTCCTTGCCCTCTTATAGTTAGGTATGGCTGGGTGATTCCATTTAACCAGTGAAATGTGAGAAGAAGTGCAGTGTTAACTTGAAGTCGTTGAGAGGAGATTTATGATGGTTCAAGGTAAATCCTCCTCCCTGCTACAGTGAAGTGGTCTAGGTGAATGGAGCTTTAGTAGTCTGTGTCCCTGGCTGTGGACAATGGGGTGCAGAGCCTCTCTTGTTTTCCCCAATGCCTGGGATGTTGCATGAACAAAAAGTAAATCTTTGTTGTGTTAAGCCATCGAGATTGTAGAGTTGTTTTGACAGTTACAGAAACATTAAGTAACATATTTGGCAGTACCTAGATACTGCTGGGAGTTCATGTGTATAATATGTTCATTATATAATGACTGAATATTTGGAAAATTGTCAAGACCATATTTTGAAATGGTCATTTATTATACTTCTTAACCTTTATATAAATAGAGTAGATAGAACTCAGCTTGTTGTAGAATACATATTATAATAAACATTAAGGAGAAAGCCTTGTGGGGGCAAGGCTGGGGGAGAAATGCTGGGTGGGCTGCATAGTGGTACTTGGGGAATGAGGTCACAGAAGTCAGAGAGGAGGATAAACATATTTAGCCTAGTTTTTTGGAGAATCACAACAGGAATTTTTTTTTTTTTTTTTTAATTTAAGAAAAGAGGAGCAGAGGAAGGGGAGCCTTGCAGGCATGACTCCATCATCCTTTTATATATTTATTCATTCAGTGAACATGTATTAGGTGGCAGGTGTGTCAGATGGTATTAGAAGCTCACAATAACAGATATTCCTTCTAACTGCTGAAAGATCTGAATTTTATTTATAGGCTCGGGAATAGTGTGTGTCTCTGTGTGTGTGTGTGTGTGTCTGTGTGTGGTACTAGGTTGCAATGTAAAATAGGATTTGTAATATTAAATGATAGAAAAATAATAGAATTTTAAAGTATGTTTCTACTTGGAATGCTGAGGGGTTCTTCTGTTTTTTAAAGAGTGCATTAACAAAGCAATTGTTCTGTCATGAAAAGAAAATGGGGAAAATTTGAATTTTCAAAATTTAGACATTAATGACTGAACTATATATGATATAGAAATTACTTGTTGAGGTATGGGGTAAAATTAATATTCTATTTTGTTAGGTTTAGACTTTGTTTTTATACTCTAGGAGATTCAGGTGTCTGGGGATTGAAAAAAAATTTTGCTTTATTGGAGCTTTTGGAACGACTGCAGAATGGACATATTGGTCAGTATGGAGCTGCAGAAGAAGCCATTGGGATATCTGGAGAGGTATTGATTGGTTGACCTTGGTGAAATGTTTGTTATGAGCATGAATTTTTCTTTTAATTTAAAATATTTGCCATTAATAACACAGCATTGCCTCCTTCAGCAGGTAGATTTCTAGAAACACAACTTTACATTACCTTCCTCTTCTGAAGGCAACACTGTTCCCAACAAAACAAAAGTCAAACTAAATCTTGAATTCTCTTAAAATACTATGCCTAATTATGTTTTGTGTAAATTTTTCTCTTTATCATAATTTTGTTCTAACCAAAGACAAAGTGAAAAGAGTAAGAACATGGAAGAGTAAGAAAGATGTGTAAGCTACATTAGAACAGAGGATGCAAATGCAAATCAGTTGGCAATAAAGTACGAGGAAAGAAAGAAAAACTCCATGAAAAAGGCCATTTAATGTAGAGGCAAAATGCCTTAAAGATAGCAGTAGCTTCTCATAGAATTATTATTATTAAATATCTTCAAGAAAAAGTTAAATTATGTGTAGATATACTCTGTGTCCAGATGGGCAGATATCTAATAAATATTAGAAAAATTCATTAACCATGGATTTTAACAATGTTAATATACATTTTTAGCACCTCAAAAATTGTCTGCCTAGCTATATAATACAGGACATAGCTTTCTTAGACTTATGGATATAAGAATATTTGTAGTAAATAACAGTAAGTGATCTTGGTGATCGACTTTAAAACCAGATTTTGTATTAAGGAAAAAATGTCAGATTGATTTTCACTTCCCTTTTATTAGGTGATGATTTCTTTACATTAAAGTGAATAATTGAAATGAATTTTAAACCAAAACATTGTTTTCTAAAATTTTTGTAGGTCTTTTAGATGCTGTATCTTTTATCTTTATTTAAAAAGACATTATGAGCTGGGCTTGGTGGCTCATGCCTTTAATCCTAGCACTCTGGGAGGCCAAGGTGGGTGCATTGCTTGAGGCCAGGAGTTTGAAACCAGCCTGATCAAGAGTGAGACCCTGTCTCTACAAAAATATAGAGAAATTAGCTGCGCGTGGTGGCGTGCGCCTATAGTTCCAGCTACCCAGGAAGGTGAAGCAGGAGAATTGCTTGATCCCAGGTATTTGAGGTTGCAGTGAACTGAACTGTGATGACACCACTGCACTCTAGCCTGGGCAACAGAGAAAGACTCTGTCTCCAAAAAAAAAAAAGGCATTGGACTGTTATCTAATGTTGACCTTGTAAATTATTTATTTGTCAGGTCTGAAAAGCAGAAGACATGAATTTTTTATGGTACATATATACATTTGTCATAATTGCAAATAAGACTATTCAATTTTGGTTCATTTTTTTATTTAATGTGATAATGACACCATTGATGTGTTTTCTAATTTTTATTTCTGAAAAAATTCATACCAAATCTCTCCCCTTCGAATTATGGCTTTTTTTCTTTCTTTCTTTATTATTATTTTTTTTTTTTTTGGGACAGAGTCTCTGTTGACTGGACAAGAGTGCTGTGGCGTCAGCCTAGCTCACAGCAACCTGAAACTCCTGGGCTCAAGCAGTCCTACTGCCTCAGCCTCCCGAGTAGCTGGGAATACAGGCATGTGCCAGCATGCCCAGCTAATTTTTTCTATATGTTTTTGGTTGTCCAGCTAATTTCTCTCTATTTTTAGTAGAAATAGGGTCTCGCTTTTGCTCAGGCTGGTCTTGAACTCCCGAGCTCAAACGTTACTCCTTCCTTGGCCTCCCAGAGTGCTAGGTTTATAGGTGTGAGCCACTGCCTAGCCCTAATTATGGCTTGTTAATATTCATGAAAGTGTTAAAGTCATTCTTGATTATCTGATGTAATTTTTTACTTGTAATGCTTTTTAGTAATTATTAAAAATTAGAAATAATATTACATCTAATATAGGTTTTATTATTTTGTAAATTTGGTTAAATTGTGCATTAGATTCACCTGTGTAGTTGTTAGACTATACTTGTGTATATTTAGAAAAAAAATACACAAGTCCTGGCTTCCTCCACAACCTCTTGAAATAAGAATTTCCCAGGTTGGAGTCTGGGCATCTGTGTTTGTAAAAGTTTCAAGGTAATTCTGATGCATCTCCTAGATTATCTAAATAGCATTTGTGCTTCTGTCCTTCCAGTACATCATCATGACAAGTAGTGTTTAAAGCAATGAGGATGTATTAGACATAAGATTTTTTTAGTCTTAAAAAAATACTTCTAACCATGGTTTAGTAAAATAAGGGGATTTGTTGGGAGAGATCTTTGTATCGACTATGAATCTATGAGAATAGTTTTATTTTTGACCTCTAATTTATAACATATATTAACAATCAATTTTAGAAATAGCTTCTCACTTACAAAATGAATACTTCCTCAGATGAATAGTGAATGACCTTTGTGCTTAATGACCAGTATATTTTCATATATTGATATAAAGGCTAGTCAGTTATAAAAGATTGTGGGCCTCTGTATTTCAAAAATTGTCATGTTATACTGACTGGGTTCAATTTTAAGGCATTAATTTTTTGTTTATCAGAGCATCATTCGTTGCGATGAAGATGAAGCTCACGTTGCATCTGTATATTGCACTGTGTGTGCAACTCACTTGTGCTCAGAGTGTTCCCAAGTTACACATTCTACAAAGACATTAGCAAAGCATAGGCGAGTGCCTCTAGCTGATAAACCTCATGAGAAAACCATGTGCTCTCAGCACCAGGTGCATGCCATAGAGTTTGTTTGCTTGGAAGAAGGTTGTCAAACTAGCCCACTCATGTGCTGTGTCTGCAAAGAATATGGAAAACACCAAGGTCACAAGGTATGAATTTAATTAAATTGGATGACTCTAATTAGTTTACCAGCTCACCATTTGTTTTCACCTACCTGATTGTTTATGTAAAAGGGATTGAAGAAGAGTTAACTGGTGAATGAATTGGGCTTGGTTGCATGAAAAGAAGTGAGAGATTTAATTTCTGAATGTTATAAATATTTCAGAGAGGCCTCATGATTCTTTCTTTACTGAAAAATAGCTTTCTAACAGGAAATAAAAATTCTCTTCTTAATTTTCATGTTTTCATGATATACTGGATTATTTTGATAATATTTATGTCTATTGGTGAACTATTACTTATGATTATAATTTTAGAGATAATCTCTTGGTCTCTTATTTAACAATAAATGGACTTCCAATTTTTAAATTATTTCTTTGTGGGATAAGTAGTTTTCTTATAAAGGAGTGAAAGTGAATTATTAGTATTTTTTACTTTTTTATGCTGTGCTTTTTCTAAATGTGTATGAAAGCTACTTGTGGCTGATATTTCTTTGTGTTAACAGGAAGGATTTAAATAGTTGTTTGTATCATTAGTCAATACTGTGAGTTATTTTCTATAATTATGTTGCATTTTATAGCATTCAGTATTGGAACCAGAAGCTAATCAGATCCGAGCATCAATTTTAGATATGGCTCACTGCATACGGACCTTCACAGAGGAAATCTCAGATTATTCCAGAAAATTAGTTGGAATTGTTCAGCACATTGAAGGAGGAGAACAAATTGTGGAAGATGGAATTGGAATGGCTCACACAGAACATGTATGGATTTTTTTCCTTCCTTTTTTACCTGCTTATTCTTTTTTTATCTTTTCACCTTCTAGTAATTATTTATTGAGTAATTACAGTGTGCCAGTACAGCCCTAGTCACTGGAAATAAGTTTTTAAAAAAGTCTCTGTCTTCATTGAACCTAAAATTCATCATAGAAGAGAGATAGTTTCAAATATGGTAGCTATTTAATTTGTGGGGGAGAAGTACAAGGTGCCTTGGCAGTGGTAACAGGGGCAACAATCTCTGGAGGTCAGAGAAGACTTCCTAGAAGTAGTGATGTCTAAGCTGAGATATGAAGGAATTCAGTCATGGAGCAGAGTGGGGTGGAGTGTGAGTCTTCCCAGGGAGGGAAGCATGTATTAAAATGCCTAGAATTGAGGACTGGACATATTGTAGAAACTAAAGTTTATTGTGGTTGGAGCTTTGAGTATTGAGCAGAGAATGGCAGGAAAAGAGTTTGGAGAGTTAAAGGCCAAATCATGCAGGATCTTGGTAGCCATTTTATAGAGTTCAGTACTTAGTTTAAGGGTAGTAATGAGCCACTGAAGAATTGACATGGGAATGATATAATCAGATTTGCATTAAGAAAGTTTGCTCCTAATATAGAAAATGAATTGGAGGAGCAACAAGATTGGAAGCAGGAAGAAGCATTAGGATGTTGTTGAAATTATCTGGTTGAGAGATGTTTGTGGCCTATAATACTAAATGGTGAGAATGGAGAAAAGTAGATGAATTTGAGATTTTAAAGACGTAGAATGGGTTGCTCTTAGTGACTAATTGTTAAAATTGATTGGATAGGTAACTTGGAGGGTCAGGCAGTTAGGCTAAAAGAAGGCTATTGTAATAATCAGGTGCGAGATGACAATGGCTTAGATCAGGTTGGTATTATAGAAGTACAGGTGGTGAGGCATGATCAGATTCTGTATATATTTGAAGTTGGTAGAACTTGCTGAGGGACTAGATGTAGAATACAGAAGAGAGGTGTTAATGAAGTTAATTAAAGTTAAAATTACTGCTATTTTTTTGCCTTTAACAACCTGGAGGATGGAGTTGCCATTTACTGAGAGGTAACTAGGTTTTGGGGATGGGGAAGACTGGAGATTAGGTGTTCCATTTTGCTTGAGATGTCATTTATAAACAGTTGGATATCCAAACTCTGTAGTTGAGGGGAAAGATCTAGCATAGAAATTTAAATTTCGGAATTTAATATAGATTGAGTAGATTTATACAATCTATATAAAATTTTCGATATTTTATATATAAAATCTTTGTTAAGTTTACAATTGCTTAAAACTTATTTTGATTTCCATAGGTACCAGGTACTGCAGAGAATGCCCGGTCATGTGTCCGAGCTTATTTTTCTGATCTGCATGAAACTCTGTGTCGTCAAGAAGAAATGGCTCTAAGTGTCGTTGATGCTCATGTTCGTGAAAAACTGATTTGGCTCAGGCAACAACAAGAAGATATGACTATTTTGTTGTCCCAAGTCTCAACAGCCTGCCTTCATTGTGAAAAGACTTTGCAGCAGGTAGGGTAGTTCAAGTGTGATTAGGGCCTTAGTTGTAAAGTTAAGTAGGTAATTACAGAGGTACACACTAGTCTGTTTTTTTAATTTGATGAACATTTTGTATCTGCTGCATGTGTTGACCCACTTAGGACATGGTCTGTAACCTCAAATTGCTCCACCAGCCATATCAGTGTCCTTTCCTTCAAGATCTGCCCTTCTCCTACCATAAAGCCATGGGTTCTAGAAGCCTTCTAACTTCATGTCATTCTTCAGTCATTCCAAATCCTTTTACTCTTCTTTGCCAAGCATATCTGTACTATTTTTTCTGTTTGGAGTGCCTATATCTCTTTTTTTCTCCTTCAAGATCCAGCTCTTCTTTGAAGTTCTCTCTTCTTTGGTCTTTTTTTTTTGTTGTTGTTGTTGTTGGCAGGTGTGGGGGTTCCTCTGTAGCTTGTACTATCTACCTATGCTCTGATTCAGTCATTCTTTACTTTGCTATCACAGTAAACACATGTTTTATGATGGTTGAGGTATCATAAGCAATTCATTACCCAGTTTGCAAATGATTTACTTTTTAATGAGTGAGATACAAGATTATTGTAACAAAACTGTTAGTCTTACACATTTTTTTTTTTTTTGAGACTGAGTCTTACTCTGTTGCCCTGTGTAGAGTGCCGTGATGTCAGCCCAGCTCACAGCAACCTCAAACTGCTGGGCTCAAGCCATCCTCCCTCCTGCCTCAGCCTCCCTAGTAGCTGGGACTATAGGCGTGTGCCACCATGCCCAGCTAATTTTTTTTATTTTTAGTTGCCTGGCTAATTTCTTTCTGTTTTTAGTAGAGACAGGGTCTCGCTTTTGCTGAGTCTGATCTTGAACTCCTGACCTCAAGCGATCCTCCTGCCTTGGCCTTTCAGAGTGCTAGGATTACAGGCATGCGCCGCCATGCCTGGCCCCACATTTCTATTTTGGATCTGCTTTTATAAATGGAAGATATAAGGATAATTGCTGCCCTAAGAATTTCAGAAAAGTTTCAGTCTATCTTATCTTTATTGATATACTGCTAAGAATTGTGTGATTTCAAATCATTGTATGCTAAACCTTTTATTGTTGTAGAGCTTTTTCTCTTATATGAATGTGGCCAGCCTGTATCCTTATCAGTCAAGATATCATTTGGTCCTTACTATATTGAATTGTAACAGTTAATGCGTATGCCATTTATTAAGTTGTTTTTCAGCTCCAATCCTACTCTTCTGTCCTCTGCTTTGTGATGGTGGGGCTAGAACTGTACAAACCACATAGCTGTGTTGCCAGCTGGCTCCATGTTAGGCACTACCAAGATGGGGCACTGAAGGGAGACTGGACAGTGGAAAGTGGCTTCCTTGGGTTCCTGTTTGCTTGGCGTTCTTGTGAATGCATTCCTCTTATGAGGAGACTACCTTCCTTAGAGGTCTGAGTTTAGCTCCATGGGACCCCTCCTGCAAGTTTCTTAGTTTTAATAATTTTAACCTCTTCCCTTTATTTCCTTAGCCCTGGAGGTGGGAGCTATTTCCTACAGTTTCTATCTCTATGATACCTCAGAGTTCTTTTTACTCTTTGAGTTACCTAGTTAATAACTATACCTAGTTAACAGTTCTTTATATGAAGTTCTTTTTGTTCAAATAACTGGTGTGATTTGTGTCTTCTGATTGGACCTTGAATCATATAATATGCCTATTTGTCCTTCTAGATGCTGACCAGATACATATTGTTTATCTTTGTGTCTCTAAATTCTTTGTATCTAGGTAGAGCTTAATAAATACTTATTCAACTCATGGTGGATAATCAAGCTACTGGCAAAATCAGAATGGAATCATGTCCTAAATCATATTTACTGGACTACTTAAGAGTATTTTCGTATTTATTTTGCAAAAAAGTATATCTACAGTTACTTAAATATTTTAAAATGTTTTAGAGTTTCTGAAGCATCATGTAATTGTTAATGATATGGTATTATCTCACTATGTTAATAGAAAAGAAATCGGGGTCTTGTATTCATTAGTTTGAAAAGATATCTGTACTGTTTTATGGCTACAGAATCCTAACCAATATTCTTAAAAGTTCCCACCATAGAGAAAATTGACAGAGGAATAGATGGAACATCACGAATTTATTTTCACTTTTGAGAACAAAACTTAATCATCCCTCCCCTTCAAAGAAATTATGTATCATCTAAGTTCCAGGCATTACACCAGATGCTGAATATTTGTTTATTCATTTAGCAAATATCTTTTGAGCACTTAATATTGCCATGTATATTTTAAGTACTTAGAGTATGTTAGTGAACAAAATAAGCAAAAGCCATAATCTTGTGGAATTGCCATTCTAGCGAGGAGAAAACAGGCAATAAATCATAACTGTATCTAAATAAGTAATTTATATGTTAGGAAGTGATAAGAGCTAAGGGAAAAAGAACTCTACAAATCACATGTTTGAGTTTGTACAGCAGATTGCATTATTAAATAGTCAGGGTAAGCATTATAGAGAAAAAGCGAGATTTGAGCAAAGACTCAAAGGGGAAGAAAGTGAAGGAATTCAAGCCCGAATGGGGGAAAGAACATTCTGCCTGAGGAAATGGTTAGAGCAAAAACCCTAGAGCAGTATGCCTGGTGTGTTCAAGAAACAGCAATAAAGGCCTCTGTAGATGGAGTAGAGTAAGTGAAGGAAGGAGTAGTAAGAACTGAAGTCAGAGGTAATAGGGAATTTTATGTAAGGAACGCCCTGTAGGGACTTCAATTTTATTGATTGAGATAGGGGGACCATGGTGGGGTTTTCAGCACAAGAGTGACTTGATCTTACTTATTAAAAGTATTACTCTAGCTGATGAATGTAAAATGGATTAAAGGAGGGCAAAGATGAAAAGAAGGAGTTCACCAGTTACAGGTGGCTGTTGTAGAATTCCAGGTGAGAGATATTAATAATACTGGCTTGAATAATGGGAGTTAGAAGTGCCCAGATTCTAGCTATTCAGTAGTGTTTCTTGGCAGATTGTATGTAGGGTGTGAAGGAGAAAGAAAGCAAGAATGACTTCAAGGTTTTGGTTCTGAGCAACTGGAACATTGGGATTGCCATCAACTAATTTGAGTATCCAACAGTAAGCAAAAACAGATAATACTATTGCTCTCATGGAGCTTACATATTACTAGGAGATCTTTCATGTATTGGTTTTGTATAGAATATTCTGGAATAATATTCAAGAATGTGGAAAATTCTTGACTTTGAGGGGAGGGCCTGGGGATCTGGAGGGAGAGGGAGACTTTCCACAGTTTAACCTTTGTCCTTTTTTTTAAACCAATATATGTGTATCTTCAATTATTTTTAAACTTTTTCTAGAAGTAAAACATATATACAGAATTGTGTGCATAATTGTTCAGCTGGCTGAATTTTCAAATTGATCATTAGTGTGTAACCAGCATGCAGATCCAGTAACACAACATTCTCAGTACTCCAGAAGTCCTTTCATACTTGTTTCTGGTAACTGCCTGCCTTTCCCCGAGGGTAAACCACTATCCTGACTTCTAATGCTTACCTTGGTTGTTTTGATGATTACTATAAATGACATCATACAGTAGAAATTCTCCATGCCATGTCTTCTTTTACTCTACATTATGTTTGTGAAATCTGTATCATCACATATAGTTTTGATTTATTTTCATTGTGATATAGTGTTCCATTTATCAATATACTGCAATTTATCCATTCTTTGGTTGATAGGCTCTTAAATTATTATTTTTTTTTTGCATGCAACATTATGAATGAATTTTTTTCCCTCTCAGAACAGAGTGTTTTTTAAGTTTATTTATTTATTTATTATTGTGTAGTGGTGAAGTCTGGGGTTTTAGTGTACCCATCACCCTAATAGTGTACATTATACCCCATAGGTAATTTTTCATCTTCACCCCCTCTTCCCCTGCCCACTTTGAGTCTCCATTGTCCATTATACCACTGTGTGTGTCCTTGTGTAGCCATAGTTTAGCTCCCACTTATAAGTGAGAACATGCAGCATTTATTTTTTTGTTTCTGAATTATTTCATTCAGGATAACACCCTCCCACCTTGGTTCCCTCCTTGGTTCCATCCAAGTTGCTGCAAAAGGCATTATTTCATCCTTACTGCTGAGTAGGACTCCACAATAAATGTACACCAGATTTTCTTTATCCAGTCATTGGTTGATGGGCACTTAGATTGATTCCATATCTTTGGGATTGTGAATTATTTTATGCTGCAATAAACACGAGTACAGATATCTTTCTGATACAATGCTTGCTTTGCTTTTCTTTCTCTTTCTTATTTAGAGACGAGATCTTACTCTTGTCACCCAGGCTAGAGTGTGTGGCATGATCATACACAGCCTCGAGCAGCCTCGAGCTCCTGGGCTCAAATGATCCTCCTGCCTCAGCTTCCTAAGTAGCTGGGACTCCAGATGCATGCCACCATGCCTGGCTAATTTTTTTATTTTTTGTAAAAACAAAGTCTTGCTATGTTGCCCAGGCTGGTCTCAAACTCCTGGCCTTAAGTGATCCTTCTGCCTCAGACTTCCAAAATGCTGGAACTACAGGCATGCATCACCAGGCCTAGCCCCTTTTTTTATTTCAATAGATACCCAGTAGTGGGATTGCAGGATCGAATGGTAGATCTACTTTTAGTTCTTTGAGAAATTTCTGTACTAATTTCCATAGAGGTTATACTAATAAGTTATTATTGTCCAATTATTATTATCCTAGCCAAAATTACATTTAAGTTAACTCTGAATACTGTGATGATAAAAGGGCTTTTATTGCGAGTTTTTGATGTATCTCTTTTCTGTCTCTCCCCTCCCCTCCCTTCCCCTCCCCTCTCCTCCCCTCCCCTCTCCTCTCCTCTCCTCTCCTTTCCTTTCCTTTCTCTTCTGTCTTCTCTCTTCTCTCTTCTCTGAGACAGAGCCTCACTCTATTGCCTAGACTGGAGTGCAGCGGTGTCATCATAGTTCACTGCAACCTCAAACTCTTGGGCTCAAGCAGTCTTCCTGCCTCAGCCTTCTAAGTAGCTGGGACTATAGCATGTGCCACCACACCCAGCTCATTTTTTTAAAATTACTTTTTGTAGAAACAGGGTCTTGCCATGTTGCCCAGGCTAGTCTTCAACTCCTGGCCTCAAGCAGGCCTTCTGCCTTGGCCGCCCAAAGTTCTAGGATTAATAGGTATGAGCCACTGTGCCTGGCCTCTTTTCCTTATTTCTTTAACAAAAAGTTTACAAGAAATACTGTTTTCTCTTTTCTAGGATGATTGTAGAGTTGTCTTGGCAAAACAAGAAATTACAAGGTTACTGGAAACATTGCAGAAACAGCAGCAGCAGTTTACAGAGGTTGCAGATCACATTCAATTGGATGCCAGCATCCCTGTCACTTTTACGAAGGTAATGTACTATACTTTATTTTCAGATATGTTTTCTAACAAATGATTGATTTTCATTTCATGATAATTAGCTTGAAGAGACAACCAGAAAATTCATGAATTATAGGATTTTTAAGAAAAATGTTTATCAGTGGAAAACAGGAAGAATGATACAGCGAATTTTCCTGTACCTGTCACCCACTTTAACAATTATAAACTTCTTATTTCATAGCCCCTTTTCTCCACTCCTCCTACTTGCAGTCCCCCAGGGTATTTTGAAACAGATGCTAATGTCATGATCATTTCCTCCCAACATCATATCATTTCATCAATGAAATTTTTAGTATAAATTTCCAAAAGATAAGGACCCTTTTAAAAAAAACAATTGCCAGGTGTGGTGGCACACTTGTATTCCCGGCTACTTGGGAGGCTAATGTGGAAGGATCACTTGAATCTAGGAGTTCAAGACCAGCCTGGGTAACCTAGTGAAACCCTATCTCAAAAAACCAAACAAACAAAAAACCCCCAAAACTCAAAATGCTGTTATTATACCCAAAAAGTTTAATAATTAATCTAATTACTCTCTAATATTTTCACTAATATCATCAACTATTCAGTTAGTATTCTGATTTTCAGATTGTTTATTTTTTTAAGACAGAACCCAAACAAGGCCTATACTTGGGAATTTGGTTGATATATTTATCTCTTTTAAACGGGATACTCCCTGATTTAGAAAGGTTCATGTTTCTGCCTTTTTAAACTTTCTATTTTTAAGGACTTTAAAAAATTTGTTTTATAATTATGTGAAACATTTACATAGTCCAAAGTCAAATCTCCAAAACAGGGTTCATTCAGAGAAGTCTAACTTTTATCCCTGTTCTCTCTACCCTTTTTACTTTGTTTCCTATAGAAAACCATTTAGAATTTTTTCTTAGTTTATTCATCACTTAAAAAAAATAGAAATATGTTTATATATTTGTATAGACACTCCCTGCATTTAAAGGTAGACTTTCACTTTTTTTCTTCCTCACTGTTTTTACTTAACTGTACATCCTAAAGATCACCACATAGCAGTATACAGTGACATTTTTTGTTCATTTTTACAGCTGCAAGATACTTTATTGTGAGGATGTACCACAATTTTTTTTTATTGAGATGCAAAACACACAATATAAAATTTACCATCGTAACCATTTTTAAGTGTACAGTTTAGTACTGTACACAGTATTCACATTGTTGTGAAACAGATCCAGAAATTTTTTATCTTGTAAAACTGAGACTCTTTATCCTTTAAACAACAATTCTCCTTTCTCCCTCTCTCCTTAGCCCCTGGTAACCACCATTCTACTTTCTGTTTCTGTGAATTTAATTAGTTTAGATATCTCATATAAGTAGAATCATACAGTATTTGTTTTTTGTGGCTGTCTTATTTCACTTAGCATAACGTCCTCAGAGTTTATCTATGTTGTAGCATATGAGAGGATCATTCCATTTTAATGTTGAATAATATTTCATTGCACGTGTGTATCACATTTTGTTTATTTGTTCATCTGTCGATGGAAACTTGGGTTGCTTCTATCTCTTGGTTACTGTGAATTGTGCTGCTATGAACATGGGAGTACAAATATCTCTTCGAAACCCTGCTTTCAATTCTTGTAGATATATACACTATCTGTGAATCAGATAGTAGTTCTGTTTTTAATTTTTTGAGGAACTACCATATTGTTTTCCATAGTGGTTATAGCATAATTACAGTTCTATCAATGGTGCCCAAGGTTTCGATTTCTCTACATTTTCACCAACACTTATTATTTTCTCTTTGTTTTTGGGTAGTAGCCATTTTAATTAGTGTGAGGTGATACCTTATTTTGGTTTTGATTTGCATTTTTCTGATGATTAGTGATGTTGAGCATCTTTACATATGCTTGTTGGCCATTTTGTACATTGTCTTGAATATGTCTGTTCAAGTACTTTGCCCACTTTTTGATTGGGTTATTTGATTTTTTGTTGTTGAATTTTAGGAGGTCTCAATATATTCTAGATATTAATTCACATTTATGACTTGCAAATATTTTCTCCCATTCCGTACGTTGCTTTTTCACTCTCTTGATTGTATCCTTTGATGCACAAAAGTATTAAGTTTGAGGTGGTCTCATTTGTTTCTTTCTGCTTTTATTGCCTTTGCCTGTGGTATCATATCCAGGAAATAACTGCCAAATCCAATGTCATGAAGCTTTTCCCCTTTGTTTTTTTCTAGGAGTTTTATAGTTTTGGGTCTTAAGTTTACAGCTTTAATCCATTTTGGGTTAATTTTTGTATGTGGTGTAAGATAAGGGTCCACCTTCATTCCTTTGCATGTGGATATCCAGTTTCCCCAGCATCATTAGCTAAAGAGGTTGTCTTTTCTTCACTGAGTGGTCTTGACACTCTCGTTAAAGATCATTTGACCATACGTGTGAGGGTTTATTTCTGGGCTCTCTATTCTATTCTATTGGTCTGTACATCTGTCTTTATGCCAGTACGACAAGGTTTTCATTACTGTAGCTTTGTAATATATTTTGAAGTGAGAAAGTATGAGTCCTCCAACTTTGTTCTTCTTTTTCAAAATTGTTTTGGCTATTTACAATCACTGGAGAGTCCACATGAATTTTAGGATCTTTTTTTCTATTTCTGCAAAAAATGTCATTGGGATTTTGATAGGAATTGCATTGAATCTATAGTTTGCTATAGTTTTGACATCTTAACAATTATTGTCTTTCAATCCATGAACATCTATTTATTTGTGTCTTCTTTAATTTATTTTAGCATATTTTATAGTTTTCAGTGTACAATCCTTTCACTTTCTTCTTTAAGTTTATTGCTAATTATTTTATTCTTTTTGGTACTATTGTAAATACAATTGTTTTCTTAATTTCCTTTTTGGATAGTTCATTGTCAGTGTATAGAAATGCAACTGGTTTTTGTGTATTGATTTTATTTCCTGCAAGTTTGGTGAATTCATTTATTAGTTCTAACCAGTTTTTTTGTGTGTGTTTGGTATCTTTAGGGTTTTCTACATACAATGTCATATCATCTGTGAAGAGAGATAATTTTACATCTTCCTTTCCATAGTGGTTTCCAATTTGGATCCTTTTATTTTTCCTTTCCTAATTGCTCTGGCTAGAACTTCCAATACTATGTTGAATAGGATGGTCAGAATGGGCATCCTTGTCTTGTTCCTTATCTTAGAGGAAAAGCTTTCAGTTTTTATCATTGGGTATGATATTAACTGTGGGCATTTCATGGTCTATAACAGTGGTCCCGAACCTTTTTGGCACCAGGAACCATTTTTAAGGAAGACAATTTTTCCATGGACTGGGGAGGTGAGGGATAGTTTCGGAATGATTTAAGTTCAATACATTTATTGTGCACTTTATTTCTATTATTATTACATTGCAATATATAACAAAATAATTATACAGCTCACCATAGTTTGGGGACCCCTGGTCTATATTACGTGGAGGTAGTTTCCTTATATTCCTAGTTTGTTGAGTGTTTTTAGTATGAAAGGGTATTGAATCTTGTCAAATGCTTTTTCTGCATCAGTTGAGATGATTATGTGGTTTTTGTCTCATTCCATGTATTACCTTGATTGATATTAAACAATCTTTGCTTTCTGGGTATAAATCCCATTTGGCCACGGTGTATATAATCCTTTTAATGTGTTGTTGAATTCGGCTTGCTAATATTCTGTAGTTTCCTCCTGGTTGCACCTTGCTGTGTTGAATGGCGGGAAGGGCAGGGATGAGTGCACAGAATGCCCTGAATTTTATTATCCTTTACGCTAGAATCTCTACCTGGTTTTATATTGGCCTGGGTACTGTAACTTCTCAACTGATCTCTAGAGTTCTCATAAAGTTATTCTGGTTCATATGTTGTTTTATTTCTGAGGCTTAGGGCTGGACTTAAGTGTAGGTTTGGGAGCCAACATATAGATGGTAATTGAAGCTCATGGAGTAAATGAAAATATGTGGAATGGGGAGGGAGCCTCATACAGACTCTCAAGAATACCAACATTTAAGTGGTGAATAAAAGGAAAACAAGAAAGAGTATCCAAAAAGTAGATAAAACTAAACCAGGAAAATTTTTTCTCATATAAGCTAAGAACAGAGTGCTCAAAGGAACAGTTCCTATGCCAGGAGCAGTTGTAAAGACTTTTATGTGTATTTTTAAAAATTAATCCTTCACAAGAACCCTGCGTGAATTTTATACTATTTTTATCCTTTCTTATGAGAGCAGTGAGGCAGAAAGGTCATACAGTTGTAATATGTACAAGTATGTTCATTACAGCATTATTTATAATATCATAAAATCAGAAATGACCTAAAATCTATCAGTTGGAGATTGGTTAAATTGTAGTTTATGGAATATAATGAAACCATTAAAAGAAAAAGGTTGATCTATATGGATGAAAAGGATTCCATAATATATTGTTGAGTGAAAAACATTAGTTGCATTGTCTGGGTGTATAGGGTTTCCTTTTCTTTTTTTAAGTTTTAAAAAAAGCATATCTGTTTTGTTTGTGTGTTGGCCAATAAGTATATTGGAAAGTGTGTGGAGGGATATACATCAAATTGTTAATAGTGGATATTCCTGGGAACTGAGCAGCAGTTTTCATTTTTAGTTAATTTGGCCCTATTTTGAGTTTATTGGCACAATCATAAAAATATGTTTAAAGATTTAAAGAAGATTCAATTGAGTTAGAAAATATGGAAAAATTAAGTGGGCATATTGTATTTATACAAAGACAAAATAGTCAGTTTTACTAATGAAAGATTTAGCCATGGGGAGGAATTCCTCTCCTAGCAAATATCAGATTCAGGGGATTTTGAAGAATACAATTCAGATTGCAGTGGGTCCGGGAATGAATAGGAGACATAAAAATAATTAACAAAGGTGCTTTATTTATAAAGAGAAAAGTATAAATGCTATTATTTTCTAATTCCATATCAAGTTAAAAACAAGTTTAAAAAATTTTTAAATTCTAGGACAATAGAGTTCACATTGGACCAAAAATGGAAATTCGAGTTGTGACATTAGGATTAGACAGTGCTGGAAAAACTACTATTTTGTTTAAGTTAAAACAGGATGAGTTCATGCAGCCCATTCCAACAATTGGTAAGTATGAGTATTGCTTTTTAACTTAATGGGCGTTTTATGGACAAACCCTACCTTACAGCTGAGTTCTCAGGGTCTTAATTGATACTGATCTGTCCTGATAGTGTGAGCTCTTTTCTGGCTCTAAGATACCAACATTTCAGAGAAAAAAATGTAAGATTCAGTGGCTATGGGATTGAAAGGTGACATAATAAGAAGGAACAAACTATTGATGGGACAGTTGGCAGGAATAGAAGATTGATGACCCTGGTTGAGGTTAGGAGTGAGGTGGTAGTAGCAGAGCAGAGCTGGCACGTACATGGATTCCAGGTTCCTAAGGACCCTGGTGAAGGTCTGGAGGGCTGGCGGCTGTTAAAGGTGTACATTCCCTATGTAGGATTAGGAATGGAGTTGATTTGGCTTCGGTAGATGTTGCTGCAAGTTGAAAATTCATAAGTAGTAATTATAAAACAGCCTATGTTTGATGTGTCATTTGTTATAAATATAGTATAAAAGTAACTTTTTTTAAAAACAGGTTTTAATGTGGAAACTGTAGAATATAAAAATCTGAAATTCACTATTTGGGACGTAGGTGGAAAACACAAATTAAGACCATTGTGGAAACATTATTATCTCAATACTCAAGGTAAGAGTCAAAAATGACATCTTAATTTTTCAAAGTTTTGGGATAACAGTTTTCAGTACACTGATTTAACTAGCAAAACTGGTATTTATGACTAATTACTTGACTATACATTTAAGTATCAGTGGGAAGTCCTTTATTTTTTAAAAAATGTAGGTAGAAAGACTGGGATATATACTTTTGGTTTGTTCATGATAAACCATTCTTATAGAATAAAAACCATACTTAGCTTAGGTATGTAGGCAGTTAAAAGTACTTACCTCCTGCTGCTCTTATCAGTTAATATATCAGTATTCATATGGATGTGATCACAATATGGTGGTATAGAGTTGCATTTGTGGTGTATGGTTCTGCTGTTCAACTCAACATTTATCTCATTATAATCTCTAAATAGCCTTACTCCCTCATATCCATTCACAAATAGTTATGTGCAGAAGAACTTACAGTGGCTTTCTTTTGTCCAAAGTGTATTATATCACATATACTCCACCTAGCTTTTATTCATACTTGGGCCCCATTCTACACTTTTGCCTCCTACACTCCAACGTGATGTTTATGTTCGTGCCACCTGTTCCATATGTCATCATACTTTCCACCAAGATGAGAGACTAGATAATTATCTTTACTTGAGATTTTTTATATTAAGTTAAATATGAGCCACAATTAAGAACAAAATGGAATTTTGAATATGAGGAATGGTTGAAAGTCCGGGAATGTTTAACCTAGAGAGAAGAGTACTTTGTAGAGACAAAGATGGTGATGTTTTTATTCTTAAAAGACTATCTTTTGGTATAGGACATAGCATTCAAAGAACAAGTAGCATCACTAGGTAGAAGATCATAAGAGGCACATTTTTATTCATTATGAGAAAAATATTAATTGATATACAGAGCAACTTGTGTTTGATAGAGCATGTGTTGTAAATCCTGTCATAGATAGGGAAACTAAACCTGAGAAGTTATGTGAACTACTTGAGATGATACTGTTAATTATTTGTAGGTACTCCTACCATAATAGGTAACTTTTATGTCAAAATACTGATGGTAGACAAACTCTAACCAAAATATGATAATGAGAGCATTGAATATTTGGTCCAGTTACTGAAACTTAATAAGTGACTAATTGAATATTTTTGTGGGTTTTTTTTTTTTGGTAGCTGTTGTGTTTGTTGTTGACAGCAGTCATAGAGACAGAATTAGTGAAGCACACAGTGAACTTGCAAAGTTGTTAATAGAAAAAGAACTCCGAGATGCTTTGCTCCTGATTTTTGCCAACAAACAGGTAATACATTTTTATATATTATTTTAGTAATTTTGTATTCCATGTCATAAAGCAGCTGGAAAAATTTCAAAAGAGAATCAATTCAATAGATATTTACAAAGTTTCTGCTATGTACAATAGCACAATCTATGTGAAAAGTGCTGTGCTGGGTACCTTGGAGTATACAAAAAAGAAATAGGTAGTTGATGCTTACAAGAAACTGCTGTGTATATACATGAACACATATGTGTGATTCAAATACAAAGAAAACTGATAAGTAACTTCAATAATATTAAAAGTGTTAACGGGGAATTAGGAGAGAGAGTAGTTCTAAAGATAGAATCTTATAAGATTTGTAAAATGTAGGATTTGAGTTGAAATTATCATAAGAGTTGAAATTATGGTTAAAACTTTGGGTCAAAAAATGAAGAAAAGAATATTACAGGCAGAGAATATAACAGCATTAATGTTTTCAGGGAGCATCAAGCAGACCTATATGTGAGGTGCAAGTAGAGGATGAAGAAAATCTAGAATAACAGATGAGGCCACAGTGTGAAGACCTGACAGGGTAGACTGAGAAATTTAGGTTTTATTCTGTGAGCAAAGGTCAACCATCAAAATGTTTTTTGACTAATGAGTGATAAGATCATATCACTGTATTAAAACTGTAATCCTGGGGGTAGAATGTAGAATGAATCAGGGTAAGGTACTAGAAATGGGAAATGCAATAAATTGATGCAATAAATTGAAATAATTCAAGTGAGACTTACGAGCCTGAATTAGAGGATTAGAAAGGTGGAGACAGATGGAAGAGACTTTGTGGAGATACAGTTGTTAGAATTGGTAACTGAATGGGGAAGATCAAGGATTGGAAATAGCTGAAGCTTCCTAGATCTTGAGCTTAAGCTTCTAGGAGGATGAGAATGCTCCCCCCTCCACCACCGAGACAGAGTCTCACTGTTGCCCAGGCTAGAGTGAGTGCCGTGGCATCAGCCTAGCTCACAGCAACCTCAAACTCCTCGGCTCAAGCGATCTTTCTGCCTCAGCCTCCCGAATAGCTGGGACTACAGGCATGCGCCACCATGCCCAGCTAATTTTTTCTATATATTTTTATTTGTCCAATTAATTTCTTTCTATTTTTAGTAGAGACGGGGTCTCGCTCTTGCTCAGGCTGGTCTCGAACTCCTGAGCTCAAACAATCCGCCCGCCTCGGCCTCCCAGAGAGCTAGGATTATAGGTGTGAGCCACCGCGCCCGGCCATGGCCTTGTAATTTTTGAAGTCAAACAAGTTTCATTATATGATAACCCAACTAATTGATCAAAAGTCAACATAAGCCAGGCAGGCAATATACTGTTTAACTAGATCCAAAGAAGAAAAACAGAAGGGCAACCACTATATACACTGTCTGTGCACTTCTATACCGTTTTTGGCAATGAAGGCAGCAGGTATTTATTTTCCTTTCTTTATGCAAGTATGAACAAATATAGTTACAAATCTTTCTGTTTTAGCATTGACTATTACCATGAAAATAAAGGGTCAGATAACTTTTTCTGTAAAGGGCCAGAGATTAAATAATGCAGGCTTTGTGAGCCACATATTCTTCCTTGTTCTTTTAAACAATCTTTTAAAAAGGTAAAAACCATTCTTAGCTTACCGATTGTACAAAAATAGGCCATGCGGCCAGGCACAGTGGCTCAAGCTTGTAATCCCAACACTTTGGGAGGCCAAAGTGGGATGATAACTTGAGGTCAGGAGTTGGAGAACAGTCTAGTAAGATCTCATCTCTACAAAAAATTAGCTGGGTGTGGTGGTGCATGCCTGTAGTCCAGCTACTTCGGAGGCTGAGGCAGGAGGATTGCTTGAGCCCAGGAGTTGGAGGCTGCAGTGAGCTATGATGACACTACTGCACCCCATCCTGGGCAAAAATCAGACGTTGTCTCCAAAAAACCAAACCAAAACAAAACGAAACCAGGCCATGGACCACATTTGGCTGTAGGCAGTAGTTTGGTGACCCCTGATGTGATTATCGCAAATTATATGTTTGTTGAATGAATTAATAATACTAAAATAATATCCAATAAACCACTTTTCTATCACCAAACATCTTAGCTCAATAGGAAAATATGCAGTTTTAAAAATTTACATAATATAAAATCCCACAAACTGATATGAAATCAAAGGAAAGCTTTGCATAAAATGATCTATCTCAAGGAACTGTTAGCTTCATTTTTAGATAAGCTTCCTGAGTGGACCATCTCTACTAATGACTATAAGGGAAGAATGAGTTAGTCAAAGAGTAGGTGTACATTTTTCCTGTCAGATGATAGGAATAAAAAACAGAATTGCTCATATATTTCCTGAGGATAAGAGCCTTTTGAAAACTGAATATCCTTAACTGAGAAAGACTACAAAAGCGCACAAAAGGACTGTATTTTTAAAGAATAACTAAGACTGACTTTCATATTCATGTTTATATCCACTTCAGGGGAAAAGTATTGATTAGTGTTACTGTTTTCTTACATTCTGTTAAAACACTAAACAGTACTTTTTCCCTGAAGTGGATATAAACATGAGAATTTTGTATACACAGACACATCCACACATATCAGCCCCCTTCCCCACTGTCTCCCAAAGGATACTGCATGTACTGCTTTAAATCCTGCTTTTTACATTTAATATATATAATTTTGGACATTTAAAAAATAGTTGGACATATACAGAGCACCCCATTCTTTTTGATGGTTGCACAATGATCCACTGTATGAATGTGCCATAATTATTTTAAAGTGCCCCCTTCTGATGGACACTCAGGTTACTTCAAGTTTTTCCCTAATACAAGCATTGTTTCAGTGAACATACTTAGATACTTCTGCAAGTATATTCCCTTAGTCTAAATTTCTAGCATTAACTATTAACATTTCATGGAACATTTTGTGTGCACAAATATAAATTACATAAAATGTTGATGCTCAAAACTTCATCTGCTCTTTTCTGCCAATAAACACAGTAAGCACTTGATAACAGATTTACGTTGGAGATAGAGTAAAAGATCCTTGCGTTCCAGACAGCTGTTCTAAAACTTAACCAAACTTCTCCAACTATGGGCATAACCCCCATATCTCTTCCACTTTCCACACAAATGACTAACATCAGGTTTACCAGAAAGACTGAGGTCAACTAACATGGGCTCCCAAATTTACCTCCTTCAATATTTCACCATACCTCACTCTCTTCTGCTTTTCTGTCTTCCTTTTCCTTCCTTCCAGGTATTTCCCTGTTCTACATCTAATTCCTCTTCCTGAACTTTTAGAGCAGTTTCTACCTGCTTGGTAGATAACCTTGCTCTGCCTGTAAGATTTTTTTTTTTGAGACAGGTCTTGCTCTGTTGTCCAGGCTAGAGTGCAATGGTGTGGTCATAGCTCACTGCAGGCTTAAACTCCTGGGCTCAAGTGGTCCTCCTGCCTCAGCCTCTGGAATAGCTGGGATTACAGGGCCAGGCTGCCACGCTTGGCTAATTTTTTTAACTTTTATTTTTTTTGTAGAGACAGGTCTCGCTATCTTGCTCAGGTTGCTCTCAAACTCCCTGGCCTCAAGCAATCCTGCTTCAGCCTTCCAAAGTGCTGGGATCACAGGTGTGAGCCACCAGGCCCGGCCCAGACGGCAATCTTTGACATAGTGGGTGGTATTTACTATACCTCTCCTTCACCACCTGTTCTCTGCCTACACCATCACTTCCATTGCCAGCACCAACAAAACACAGATACACACACACCTTCTTCCCTTTGGAATACTGTTTCTGGTCCTATCATTTTACAGAAATTGCTCTCTTCGATGTCACTAATGATGTCTTAGGCATCAAATCCTGTGTGGTTTACTTAGTCCTCATTATCTTTGATGACTTTTTCTTTTTTAAATAAACAGGGTCTCACTCTGTCACTTAGGCTGGAGTGTAGTGGCGTGATCAAAGCTCACTGAAGCCTCCAACTGCTGGGCTCAAGTGATCCTCCTTGCCTCAGCCTCCCACAGTGTTGGGATTCCAGGTGTGAAACATCCATGCCTGGCCTCTCTTCTACTTTTATTTGAATCACTCACGCACTCCCAGAGCTTAACTATCACCTCTATGCTGATGTTCTTCAACTTTGCATCTCTAATATCAACCTTTTCCCAACCACTAGTACTTCATTTCTAAACTCCTCCTGGAAATTTCTACCTGAATGGCCCACAGGTACCATAAACTAAATTAGATATGGACCACAGAATACATATAACGAAACAGATCCCTCAAAGAAGAAAACATTTCTTCATCACCTTTCCTTCAGGCTTAAAACTTCTACCCTCAGTTGCTAAGAACTACTGATTCTACTTCTGAAATCTCTCATTAAGCCCTTCTTTTGATTGCTACTGCCAATGCCATAACTCAAACTCTATTTTCCACCTAGATCATGGCAATATCATCTTAGTATGCTTCCCATGATCTCAGCATCCACCCTCTCCAATTCATCTTACACAACGCTGCCAGCTTGCAAAGGCACAGCTCTGATCACATTTTCTTCTACTTGAGAACCTTCTGATTTCCCAGGGAACAGCACAAAGATACCCAAACCAATCACTCCTTAGTATCCTTGATCTTGCCCTAATCTGCCTTTCCAAACTCAACGCCTAGTATTCTCCCCACTTCATATAAATGTTCTAGTCAAATTGAATACCTGAAATTTGATAAAGATGCTTCACACTTTATAACTCCAAGCCATTTTTTGTGACGAGCTCACTTTTAGAATCAACTCTTCCATCTCTACTTATGAAATCCCATCCACCCTTAAAAGTTTCAAACTAAATGCTGCCTCTTCCACCAAGCGTTCCCTGACTCCCCAGCCATATTTTCCCTTTTTTGAACTCTCTCTGCACTCTGACTGTACCTCTTGTAAATATGATAACACTCTGCCTCAGATGTTGCTTTTTTATATACATGTCTCACCTCACCTCTGAATTGTAAGCAAATGAGCTCTGAGAGAAGGCAAAGTACCTTAACCATCTTTTTGGTTTTCCACAGCACAGATAAGGTTGATGCTCAATCAATATTTACTGAATGATTAGGAAGGGTATAACTCTAAAACAAAAAAAGGTAAACACATTCTGAAGGAAGAGTACAATTCTTTCAATAAGCCAGGGTATGAGTCACCTGTAATATATATGCATACATAAATGTTTGCTAACTCTTGACTAACAAGTTTTTAAATGGAAATACTGGCTCTCCGACCTCTAAATATTTCCTTTCTTTCCACTCATATTGAATCAACATCAGGTAAAAGACAATGGTTTGCAACAAAAAGAGATCTGCAGGAGTTCCATTAATGCTGTGCATTTAAGATGAGAAAAAAGTACCATGATAATGACCGTAAGTACATGTGCTAGAGTTCCTATAAATTCTAAGCTGATTACTAATTCAGTATCATTCTCAGTACTTACAGGAGTAAATGAGAGCTGGAAATAGAGTTTCATTTCTCTCCTGAGCTGTTTCAACCAGCATACGCAGTGGACCTTTTGGACACAAAACAGCCACTAAATCTAGAAAGAGAAAAATACAAAAGGCTTCTGATAAAATGTATGGGCTAAACTTGTAAATGGGTGTGTTAGGGAGGAATTAACCAAAGGAAAAGGTTTAATTTTTTGTTTTCATTTACACAAAAGATATTGAATGAATATGAAATAAACAGCAGGTAAACTGGTGGAAGAAAAACAACCTAAACAAATACACAAAACCAACTGGAAGCTCTCTAACAATTTCATTTTGGGTTTGACTGCTATTTGCTTAGTCTACAGTGTATCATTGTTGGATTCTAAGAATAAGTCTTCCCAGTTTGAAGGAAAGAGGCAGAGATAACAAGACATACTATTCTAGGGCAGTTGTCAATCCACAACAAGCAGAAATGAGGACAAGTCACTCCCAAACAAATCACAGCTATGAGCCACAAATAGAAGTTTTACTCTGAGGCCGGGCGCGGTGGCTCACGCCTGTAATCCTAGCTCTCTGGGAGGCCGAGGTGGGCGGATCATTCTGAGCTCAGGAGTTCGAGACCAGCCTGAGCAAGAGTGAGACCCCACCTCTACCAAAAATAGAAAGAAATT
>CAUYSK010105367.1:0-17458 GCA_963575035.1 Avahi laniger
ATCACTGTTATTTATGACCTACAAAAATGGTAACTGCCTATGGTTTGGCCTAACAGGCACACATCAGCAATTTAGTGACAGCAAAGTGACATCCATCACAAGAATCAATGCTTCTTAATTTGAATTTTACTCATCTGTACCACTGTATTTATTTGTGCATTCATTTGGTTGTACATTCATATAAGAACTAAAAGCCCAAAAAATTTATTCCTAGTTTTATGTTTGTAACATTAAAATAAAAAATTATATAAATAAATACTAGAGCACTGTGAGAATTTGTTCTTTAACAGAGCTCTATATACATTACTGAATTTTGAAAAAGATTGATCTGAACATTTCTATCCTTCATGGACCCCAAGCCCTGGCAACAGGCATAAAGACAGGAAAAGTTTGGCAAATACGCCACTGTTTTGATATTCAGCCTGAAACTTACACGGTATCAGATTTGTAAGTGAAGTTGATTGTCTTAACTTTAACTTCCTCAAAGTGTTTTCAGTTAATTAAGCTAACATCAAACTATAAAGCGGTTCCCCAAACCCACCCCCACAAAATTAAGCTTAAATCCCCTCTTTAGAGTTTTACGCCGTTTGGTTGAACTTCCCAACTCTTCTAAGGAAGTGGCAGTAGACACCTGACCTTAGGCTCTGGCGCTAATACAACCTGTGTCGGTAGCTGCCCGTTGCAAACAAGGAAATGCTCCCTGGACTCAGACTCAGGGAGGAGCAAGCACCTCTCTGTTTAAGTTCTCTAAAGCAGCTCTCTGGAGAGTGTGGTTAAGCACGTGCGCATTGACAACAGACTGCCTGGGTTCGGATACCACCTCTGATGCCTGCTATATGACTTTGGACCAATTTCTTAATTTCTTAGTGTCTCAACTACAACGTGGTTCTGATAATAGTACATATACCCCCATCGTGGTGGCATGAGCGTTAGACAGGCTAATCGATATGTATAAAACACTCGGAACAGTGCCTGGTACAGAGTAAGTCTGTTAGTACCACTGCTGCTGCTATGACTGCTACCCCTGCCACTGTTGCTGCTGCTACTGCAGGGGCTGGGGGGCGGCGGACCTTAACCCTTCAGGATCGATAATCAGCACCGCTCCCTGATCGTGCCACCTGCACGAAGGGAAGAAATGGGATTGTGGAGAACCAGCATTCTGATTTCAGGAATGCTCCTTGCCGGCTGCGTTGTGTGATAAGCACCAGGCTCCGAAAAAACTGGAAAGATTTATTGAGATATTGATTATGTCGTTGTCAAACCTTCTCAGTCTACTGATAGACTGAAAATAAGAAGATGATTTCCCCAGGTAAGCCTAGGAAGGTTTAGTCCTTCCTTTAGTTTATTTATTCACCCCCCCTCATTCCTTCACTCTGCCAACAGTTGGCTGGAATTTAGTGCGTTTAGGAGAAGGTGGCAGCTGAGTCCGGAAAGGTGTTTTGGCATTTGGCTGGGAAGGAGCAGAAAGCCAGGCTGAGGATTTAGGGCTTGTTATTTTTCCCCAGATAATAGGGAGTTGGATTTGGAGACAAGAAACCCTTCACGACCCTCGGGCACTCTCTATTCATAGATCCCTCCCGGGAGGCAGCAGGACTGGGCCAACAGCTTGGACTCCGGAGCTGGCTCTGGGTTCAAATCCCAGTTCTTCCACTCACTGGTTGGATGACTTGGACTAATTATTTAGCAAATCTGTGCCTCGGGTCCCTTACCAACCAAATGCGTGTAAAATAGCAGAACATACCTCATGGAGTCTTTGTGAGACTTAACCGAGTTCGTCTGCGAAAGCACTTAGACGAGTGCCTGGCATGTCAGAGCTATGTGCTGTTGACTGTTCATCTCTTTTGCCCTCTGAGCTCCATTTCCACACCTGTGACCAGGAGCCACTGGACTATGTCATTTCACATCCTTTTACGCTCAGGTTTTTGATCAGGGGATCTCAGGCTGGACTTGAAGCTTGATGTGGCAGTGATTTGTAGGGTAGCTTGGGGGAGGTCTGAGCCCTTGGAGGCAGGACGACAGGTCGAGCTGTCCCTGTTTCCATCATTCTCCTGCCTTTCCGCCATCTGCCCCCTGTCCCCACCTGGACATACTTGCCCAAAGCCACACCCCATTTTACTATAATAGATCCAGGTAGGCTGGAAGTCGTCCATGGGGCAGACAGAACAGCGTCCTTTAGTGCCAGTGTCTAACTTCAAAATAAACTTTTTATACCAGGAAATAGGATGGAGAGAGGGTAGAAGAAAATTAGCGCAGGATCACAAAGACAGGAAAATGAGTTTTCTGTGAAATAACAGGGAAGCTAGACACAGATGGAGCGAGCCCCAGGTAGAGAGCATATCCGCTGCTGAGCTCCACGCTGCAGAGAGAAGGTCTCAGGGCTCCCTGCATGGCAGGTGCCTGGAGACATATTAATATTTACTCTGCTGGGTGGTGGTTTCTTCCCACCTCTCTTCATCCCCCTTTCTTTCTTCTTCTGTCCTTGAATCCCATCAGACAAAAGGACAAATCTGCTGAGAGGATGCATGTCGCAAGTGGTCAGATGAGTTACAGCCGTAACACCTCATAGATAAGAGGCGAGGCTGGCGCCTGGGCAGGTCTGAGAGGGGGCAGGAGGACGCTCGCCGTATCAAATTGTGCAATTTAGCAAATGGCTGGTGGCAGGCTGAAATGATAGCGAGTTCATCTGTTTTCCATGCACCCAAGGCTTCTGCCAAACTAAGGTTCACTCTGAAGACCCAGGGCTGGAGCCCGCCCAGGGAGCAGGCTGTCTTGGTTGCATTTTCCTCTGCACTGGATGTCAGTTAAACTAACTAGAGTCTCGAATGTGTACCTGGATAACCACAGGAATTTTGTTTCTTATCATGAGAGAAAGATACTGGTAACTGGCAAGACGTCCTGAGGTTTTTGAATTTCAATTAGTAATAGTAAAAGTGCTATTCAAGGCTAGCATTTATTGAGAACTTGCTTTGCACTGGGTAGCTTTTTAAGCGCATTCCAAGTGTTAGGTAAGGATAGACAAGCGTTTTGTCTGCACGGCATCCACACAAAGTGGATACCATCATCATCTCCATTGCACAGGGCAGTAATAGAGGCACGGGGAAGTTCAGTAACTTGTCCAAGTTCCCCCAGCTGGCTAGCGGCAGAGCCAGGGTATGAACTTGGGCAATCTGACTTAGAGTCCAAGTGGTGACCACTGTGCCAGCCTGCCTGAGTTGTAGGAAAGACACAGTGTGAGAGTGCTTGGCGCCAAATCCTATCAGCTGAACAGCAGTGTTTACATGGGGCCCAGATGCTCAGCATACAGGGCAGTGTGCACATGCACACGTGTGATTGTCAATCATCCATCCCCTGCGTTTCTGCTGTGAGCTGGGCCCTTTGGGACAGATGAATCAGATGTCAACCATGGTCCTGAAGACCTGGTTGGCACAAAAAGGCTCCAGAAATCATAATAACACACAAGAGAAAAGGGCAGATGCTAAAGAGATGTACAGGTAAATTCCTGCAAAAACATAAAGGACAGGAAGCCTCTTTGCACCTGCAGTATCAAGGAAGGCTTCTTGGAGGAGGTGCCTTCTGCCCTGTGACTTGAAGTCGGAATAAAAAGTTTGGAAATGCCGTGGAGGGGGAGGAAGGACATTCTAGGCTGAGAGAAATAGAGCAAAAGTAGACAGAGAAGGGAGGCTCTGTCCAGAGTTCAGTAAAAATGGTCCCATTTGGCCACCTACGGGTGTGAGACACAGACATGAGCTGGAAGACCAGAAAGACTGTCACAGGTGGGCCAGACAAGGGCAGGGGAGGTGTTTGTCAGAATCAGAATGGACTCCGAGGGCAGCTTAGCCAAACGCTTTCATGTATAGACAAAGGGAGGAAGACTTCAGATAAGCGACTTGCTCGATGCAACAATGAGCTTGTGGCAGAACCAATTTTCAGACCCGGGGCCGGCCCCTCATTTTCTCTGTGCTGCCCACCCGGGGCAAACGTGTGGCTGACAAGGGTCTCACGATACCAGAAGTACATTGCGTTTTTGTACCCTGTTCTCTTTGCGGGGCTCCAGAGTTACACATTTGATGCTGGTATTAGTCACATCCTGGCCCTGTCCACAGGCCAGAACAAGCACCACTTTGCAAGGGGAGAAGCTGAAGGTGCGGGAAGCAGGGCTTGCCGCAGACACGGTGAGGAAGCCGGGCCTCGGGTCCACGGTCTGCTAGATCCTGCAACTGCCGGCTTCATTGCACTTCTGTGATAACCAGTCATTACTGCTGCATAATTCACGAAGCCTGACGTAATATGGTTCCTGCTGGCTTCAGCCAACTCTGCTCCCCCACGCCCAGTACTTTAATAAATCTATTTTAATAAAACGTTTCTTTCCTGCCCACTCATTTTTTTTTTTCTTTTTCATCCGTTGGACCTCCACAATTAACACGCTAATTTAACGCATGTAACCTGAAGGTTCAGGAACACTTCTAAACGCATGAAAAAACTCCGCAAGTAACTTCAGCTATAAGCAAAGGTTTCCCTTGGCCTTTGTTATTTGCTTCTGGAAAATGCTATAAATGACATCAAACAGTCTTCAGATCTGTACCTCTACAACGAAGAAATTAAGCAGTATTCAGAACGCCAATTATTATTAATTTAAAAGAGATAAAAAATCAATATCGCACTCCTGGGTCCTGGCGGTTTTTCTTAGCCAGAGAGAGCTGCCTGCAGCAGCGTCGCGGCTTTTAAGGGCAACAGCGCCCCCACGTGGTGTTGGTGTGCATTGCACCCCTGAGCGATTGGAAACAGGCAGAAAGGAACGCAGGACCCTGTTCATCTCCAGGTACCGTCTGCTCTAGGTCAGCAGGCTGTTTCTGCCAAAAAGATGAATGTAGTTAGATTTTTTTGTACTGAGATTCTGTCTTAAAACTCAAAGAGTATCTCTTTTTTTCCTGTAAAACCAAAAAATGGAGAGTCAGCAGCACGGATTGGCTGGAATAACTTATTTCCGTGGTTAGGAAGTGGGGGGTCAGTGGAAGGATGGGATTGGAGACAGAGGAGCGAGCTGGCAGAGGGAGCGGAGATCAGTGCAGAGAGGAGGTGCGGCACCGTGGGCGGGAGGCAGGGAGGAGAGCAAAGGGAGGGTAAGATTTACCTGGTCATCAAAACTAGGGGAAATGTAATTGTGTTTTTAACTAAATCAAAGACTGCACTAGAGTGTCTTGCACCCAGAGCAGAGAAGTCAAGTCGTGTTGAAAAGCTCAGGATCCCAGCTCTAAGGCGATGGCTTTGGTGGCTGCCTCCCTACCCCAGGCTGACCTAACACATCTGCTCGAGAAAGGTTTTAGCTTCTCCCGACTGTGAGTCGAATATGTGGGATGCTGCCTCTACAGTCACCGCTGCCCTGACCTCTGAGGGGCCCTGCTGGAGGGAGACGGCACCGGACTTGAAACCCCCAGGCTGAGTCTGTTGCCAGCATCAGTGGAGTGCGGGGGAGAGGGCATTCCTCACTGACACCCTCTGTGCTTCTTAAGTTGTTTAGGGACTGTGCACCCTCATGGTCTGCACCTGAGTGGGCTGCAGGACCACTAGGGCCCCAGTTTCCTCCTCTGAAGAGTGGAGATCACGCTCCCTGCTGCCCTCGCAGTATCGTTCCAAGGATTAAATAGGATATGAGAAGGAAATCCTTGTATCATTGTAACCGCAATATACAGCTTTACATCTGAGTTATGCTATAAAATAAATCAACATATATGATAATATAAAGATACCTAATATCTTTATTACATAAAAAGGTGTGAAATAACCTAGTAATCTCTCTTTAGTATATACATTCTTGAGGAAACCAAACCTAGAGACACAGGGAGTCTGAAACAGAGCTGTGCAGTTTAAGTGAGTGAGAGAAAGACGTCTCTTTTTATTATTATTATTATTTTCCAGAAAAACTCAGCTCCCACTCAGCAAGCCAGCCCAGGAGGCTGGGAGTGTGCTGTGTGCGCAGGAGAGCGGCCTCAGCCTTCGTTCTTGTTCAGGAACGGAGTGGGCGCCGCCGCATCTGTGTATCCCCGGGGCAGTAGGTGGGGTCGTCTTGAGGAGTATCAGAGGGACAAGCTTGTGTCCAGTGTGGAGGACTGGCTGTTCCATGGGCAGGGAAGGCCAGATGCAGGCGGACTCCCTGACTAAGACCTAGAAGCGGCCGGGAGAGGAAGGCCGCGTGAACACAGAGGCAGAGGCGGGTGGGCACACCTGCAGGGCCAGAACCAAATGCCACCAGCAGCCGGGCTGGGAGAAAGGCGCAGAGTGGATCTTCTCTCAGAGTCCAACTCTGCTGAGTTGGTTCAAAATCACTTTGATTTTGAACTTCTGCCTTCCAGAACGGGGAGAGAATAAATCTCTGTTGTTTTGACCCACGAAGATAAAAGAAAAAGACTAGGAAGAGTGGAAAGGCCTGGCCTGGGGTCGTGTGGCGGGTGGGTGGGAGAGCTGAGTCACATGGGGGGCGGTTTTGAAAAGGCTTCACCAAGAAGGTGATCCTTCAGCCTGTTCTGACTGGTGAGGAATACGAGTGGGAAAAGCTTCTTTCTAGGGACCCTTCGTGTCAGGGATGGCCATAGACAAAATTGTGAAATAGACAGAAATTTGTCCTGTTTATGGGGCCTTTGTGTTTCCACGCACGTTTCCTCTCACGTAATGTTTCCCCGGCCCTCATGCTGGGTGGCCTCGGGCTGCCTTCTCCCAGGAGCTAATGGCTGGTCTGTCATTCTGAGACAGCCGAGATGGGAAAAACTGCTAACAATGTGCCGACCCCACATCACTTACTGTGTGCAAATCCTAAACCAGATCCCCAGCCTGCCCCCGGGACTTCTCATCCATCCCTGCATTCGGTGCCTGACTGGAGTTAAGATGAGCAAAAGCAGACCTGTCCCTTTCCACGTGTAGCTTCCCATCCCCTGGGGACGTTTCCTCAGAGAAGGAAGCCATCCAGGTGTGTTCCAGTAAATAGAGGTGGGAAGGTGCCTTTGGGTTGCCACCTGCTTGGGGAATATTCCTGGTGAGGCTTGGAGCTCTGCCTGGAGAAGCCCAAGTCCCCTCTCCTGGGGTGACAAGGACGGGCCAAGCATTCTGTCCTGTTCCAGGCTTTGCTGGAATGTCCCAAATTCTGTGGGCTTCGGTCCTTTGCAATTTTTTACGTGGCACTTAGTTTTGGGATAAGTTTTCTGAAGATTTAATATGTTTCACTTAAAAAGAAAAACGTGGAACCCAAAGAAGTCCCGTGTAACAGATAAATAGTCGGAGGCCTGTTCAGTTTGCAGTCAGTCCTTCTGGGGTCGGTAAGTGTCCAAAGATTCGCCACCCCGAGGCTCTGCTCCCGCACTGACAGGCCTTTCTCAGGGAAAACCTCTAAGGAAGAATAATTCTCTTCTTGCTGGGATTCTTTGATTCAGAGGAATTGTAAAAAGCGTCTCAGGGGATAGATATCTAGATTAACTTACAAATGAAATGAAAAATTATATCATTGCTCTGATTATTCCTCTTTGCTATAGCAGAAAAAGCACTATTAATACTTTTTTTAAAATGTTGTTTCAAGGCTTCTCACTCATGGGGGTTCACATCACTAGTTCTTGGCGTTACCACTTTTACATAGATTTTATTTGTTGCAAAATGTCCTTGGATCCTGGAATCTGAGTTCTGAGTGGCATCGCTGTAATCCCCACCCAGGACTTCCCTGTGCTGCTGGTCTTTAATAGAGCGGGATGTGTTTGGGGTTTGTGCTTATTTCAGTTTACAAACCCTTCAGGGTCGGAGTTTTCATTCTGAGTTCCGCTTCATGTTTCGGGTCACACTCTGGCACTCAGAACCGTGTAGATAGGAAGCAGTCAATAGCATTTGTTGAATGAATGAATAAATGGATTCAACAAAAACTTATAAAAGCACATTCTTTAAAAAATCTGGAGAATATTGCAAAGCATGACACCAAAGGCAGAAGCCATCAAAGAAAGAGTTGGTAAATTTGGACATAAAATATTATAAAACTCTACCTCTAAAAGCACCTTGAGTTTAAATGGCAGATTGGAGGGAGGAAGTTGAATAGCATAAGTTTCAGGTAAAGTGTTACATCCTTAATACTTAATGAGTTCCTATTAATCAATATAAAAATATAGATACCCCAATAGAAGAAATACAAATGGCCAATAAATGTATTAGAAACATTTCAATATCATTCATAAAAAAATAGTTATTTTCCTAAATGGACTATCATAGTCTCCCAATCGGATTGGCAAAAACAAGCAAGGATACAGAAATCCAGTGCCGACTGGGATGTAGGGAAAGGAGCCCACGTGTGCACTTCCTGAAGAGGTATCACGTGGTTCTGCACGTTTCGAAGGCCAGTTGCTCAGTATGTTCCAAAGGCTTGAATGTGATGCAGAGATTTCGCTTCTAGAAATTTATCTTAAGGAAGTCATATCATTCCCGATTATTCCTCTCTGTCTATTATGGGGGAAATGCTATTTATATGTTTTTTAAACTGTAATTTTAAGCCTTCTCACTCATGGGTGTTCACATTACTATCTCTTGACATTACCATGTTTATATAGATTTTATTTGTTGTAAAATGCCCTGGGATCCAGGAATCTGAGTTCTGAGTGGCTTCGCTATAATCCCTGCTCAGGACCAGGAATGTACCTGTTAATTGCTGTATTGTTTATCATTATTTTAAAAATGGGAAAAACTACTTCAGCAAAACAAAAAAAAAGCTGGCCATGATATTACTACTAGAACATTAAAAGTAGAGAGAGTGGGGAGGGAGTGAGAGAATCTCAGGGAGAAAATTATGCGTGGCGTTTATTTTCTTCCATTTGCTTAGTTGTATTTTCTAATGTTTATATTAAAATAGACTTTTACTTTTGAATTGACTAAAATTATTTTTTTCTAATATAAAAAGTTACGGCTACTTAGACAATAGCATAAATATAATATGTTATTTTATGTTGCAAAGCATGTTAAATTTGCCAAGTGGTCTAACTCATAGGCCTCTGAATTAACCTATATTTAGTCCTTGCCACAGGTCTGAGAGTTAAGCAGGGCAGGTGGCATTAGCCTTCCATGACAACGCTGAGAGTCAGCAAAGTTAAAGGACACATTCGATATCACACAGTTAATAAGCAGCAGGACTGGCCATGAAGCCCAGGGTGCCATACTCATGGTTAAGTGTCCTTCCTCTGTGGTCTGTTGCTTCAGAACAAAAATCAAAGTGACCATTACACAATTGTTGGCCCATGAAGGTGTAGAGCAAACTGCTTTATGATTTTGACAGCACTTACCCTGGCATTATCCTATTAGGTTATTAGCATCAAGTAGGCAAGATAAGTTTATTATTCCCATTTTACAGATGGAAAAGCTGAGGCTCAGAGAGGTTAAGCGACTTTCCCAAGGTTGTACATAGTAAGCGGTGAAGTTAGGATTTAAACATTTTTAGTCCAAATATCTTGCTCTGTCCACTTCAGATCGGCATAATGAACTCTAACTTCATTGACAGCTCCCAATCTGTCCCGTTGTATTCCTGAAGGCTTATTATTTGCTTAAGTCTCTCTTAAGTGCACTTTCCACGTGGGTGGCATGGGTTAGCAAGGTTTTGAGGGCTAACCTTGTGGGGCAGATTGTATCTCCAAAGATGTCTGGAATAGTATCTCCTGTCCCTCACACTGTTATAGAACTGTCATTCCTCCATCCCAAAAGGTGGAATAGAAGCAACACTGTGTGACTGCCAAGACTAAATCATAAAAATTCCATGCACTTCTGCCTTGCTTTCTTGGGATGTTTGCTCTTAGAATTCAGCCACCATGCTGTGAGGAAGCCCAAGCAGCGGTTGGAAGAACCACGTGGAAAGGAATGAAGCCCCAGTGTGTACCCCGGGCTGAGCTCCTTGCCGTCAGCCTACCTTGCCAGCCATGCGAGTCATCTTGGAAGTACAGTAATCTCCCCTTATCCACAGTTTTGCTTTCTGCAGTTACCTGTGGTCAGCCGTGGTCTGAAAATAGGTGTGTACAGTACGATAAGATATTTTGAGAGAGAGAAACCACATTTGCATAACCTTTATTATAGTATATTATTATAATTGCTCTATCTTGTTATTGTTGTTAATTTCTTACTGTGCCAAATTTTATCATAGGCATCATGTATAGAGAGGAAAAGAACACAGTATACATAGGGGGTGGTAGTATCTACAGTTTTAGGCGTTCACTAGGGGTCTTGGAACATACTCCCCATGGATTGGGGAGACCACTGGAGATCCTGTCCCCAGTCAACCCCTTTAGCTGATGCTGCTGTATCGAACAAAGTAAGGTGAACCTACCAACCTCTGCCCAAATCGCAGATTTCTGAGCAAAACAAGTGATTGCTGTGTTAGGGAAATTTGCTATCCTCATTTTCCATGCTAATTCCAAATTAGGTGGCAAGGGTGGGGGAGTCTTCCCATCTTCTATTTTTTTAACTCCTCCTCATTCATGGCAGACTTTGGCACCTGGATCACAATCTTATCCTCCACCCTAAATCCTGCCATTGTCCTTGGTGACACCGTGATCCATGATGGGGACCTATTTGATGTGTTAGCTTGTCAGTTCCCTGCCCTCTGCTCCATTGACCTTCAAATTCAAACCATCTTACCCCTTCTGTTTATAAGTCGCTTGGAGGAGTAGAGAGGAACCTAGTAGAATATACATGCCTCAGATAATCAGGAATTTTTACATGAGAGAAAGGAGAAATGCCATGAAGGGCATTAAAAAGCAAGAAAGATGCTCATTTTTCCTTCCAGCCCCAAATTAGGTGGCAGGGCTGGAGGAAAGTGGAAGAAGGGCAGAGGGCATTGGGGAAGACTACAGGGGGAGTCGGCGAGGACCAAGAGGTGGGGGAACTCTTCTGTGCGTAGGCGACAGGTGGATGGGGGCGTTTTTCACCAGTGGGGCCAGAGAACAGATGTTCCAGATGTGTGCATGGGGCGTGGGGCGGGAGCTGATTAAGGGAAGAGGAAGCTCAAAACAACATCAAGATGACACTGAGAAATAACAGGGCCCCAGAGGCACTGGGATGTTCCTGCTGCCTAAGGATGATGGCACAAGCTGCAGTCATCGAATGCATATTTGCGAGCTAGTTGATAAAAGGGTAGATGGATGGATGGTGGATGGTGGGGATGGATGAACGGACAGATGGATGAATGGATGGACACATGGAGGATTTGTCCATGGGAGACAGCCTCATGCAGGAGCAGTGGTGTTTCTGGGAGAACCCAGCAGGATCTTTGAGGTCCCAGGCCCTCTCTGCACGTCGGAAGCAGTGGATGGTGAAGAGGACGCTTCCTGAACACCCCAGCCCTCCCTGCACTGACCTGTTCCTGGGGCCTGCGGGCGTGCTGTGCAGATCTCCCGACACCGGTGGGCAAGGACCTCCTGACGCCCACTTGTGACAGCTCCTGCAGCCACCGGTTAAACTCCACGTAACAGTCGCAGAGCAGTCTCACTGCCACGCATAGGACGCAGTCTTATCTCTGACTTCAAAGTAGAAAACCCAGTGGGCACAACCTGCAGCGCTTTCAAGCCTTTAGAAATAAAGACAGTGATGCTGTTGGTGAAAAGGAGCCCACTCTCTCCAGATTTTTCCTACCTGAGTGGTTGGCAGCCTGCTGGGACTTATTCACACACAGGTGGCTGGGCCCCTCCTCTAGGGCTTGTGATTCTGCAGGGCCGAGAAGGCCTGAGAATGTGCATCTGTGACAAATTCTCCGGTGATATTGATGCTGCTAGGACCACGCTCTGAAAAACACTTCCTTCCTGCACGAGGAGGTTCCAGTTAGGCAGTCTCAACTTCACGTGCGGCAGGGCGAGCGGATGGTGAGGGGCCCAGGGATGGCCTGGAAAAACGGAAGGGAGTCCGTGATCGGTTAATTAATTCTCGTCTTCTGCTGAGCTGTGGGCTGGTGTTTGGAGGCCAGGCTTTTCGCTGGCTGAGGCCTTTGAGGAGGAGAGTACCCGGAGAGCTTGGGGGCCCCAGAATGAAGCTGGCCCTGAAAGACAGAGATGGGAGGTAGAATTTGAGGAAAAACACCTTACATCATTCATCAGAACTCGGATCTGTGTTTCTAGGGAAGATGTTACAATGGGCTCACCGGGCCTCCAGGTGAGCACAGGTGCCACAGGGCAGAAGTAGCCCGGGCAGCCCTGTCACAGACGGGCTACACAAATACGAAGGCTCAGAGCTGTGTTAAAAGACCATCACCCGGGCAACCTAGAGAAAATACAAAGTGCCTACGGCTCTCAAGCTGCAGGAGGGGACCCAGACATGCAGACACCTTCTCCCGTCTCCGTGGCCCACACACTGCAGGTGTCTGTGTCGTCTCTGTCACTTCCACCCAGCAAAACAGAAGGTGAAAACCCTCCAGTCATTAAACTCGCCTCTTTCTTTACTGCCCACGTTCTCCCCAGTCCACAAAAGCCCAGGAACGTCACGGCTTACCGAGGACCCCGCCTTTGAGGGTGGGCGTGTGGGGCAGAAGCTGAAGGGGTCAGGCCAGGGTCCTCTCCAGCAGGCAGGGGAGGGGAAGGTGGGGAATGGCCTCGTGCAGTCTCACCTTTGCTTTCTCACTCAGCAAAATCGCCACCTGCTCCTGGTTCCGCAGCCCTCCTCTGCTAGAGCCCCCGCCTGCGTCTGGCACCTGCAGGCTTTTTGTTTTTGCTTTGCTCGCTGGTGTGACAGGCACGTCATCTGAACTTTCTTTGTGATCTTCTGCATCCTGTGCTCCATCTTGCCTCGCACACGTTGATGACCCTGGGCACGAACCATGGCTTCAAACCCCTACAACAGCTGAGGTCTGTGGTCTGCAGGGCCTAGAAAATATCATTTAATCCAGGAAACGTCCCTGCTTTCTGCTCTGCTTCATTCAGGCCTCTCCTGAGTCTTCTCCTTCCCCTGTTGGTGTCCACTTCGTTTGACTGGGGAAGTTCAAATGTCCTGGTGACAGCCTGAGCGGCGGATATGCAAGTGTTGCACCACGCATGCAGCAGGCATTTATTAAGCACTTACACTTGCTACTAGGTGATCCATGCGTGTTAGGATCTTACAGTCTAGTTGGAAGGAATGGAAACGAGGCAGCCGGGTGTTAGGACCTTTCAGGTAGACCAGATGCCCGCTTTGTGCAGCAGCCAAAACCCTCAGTGTGGACCATGGACTGCCTGCTCCAGCATCACCCTGGAGAATTGTGAAAGATCTGCGGATTTCGGTGCTTGTCCTACGCTTGATGGGATGGGGTACCCAAATCTGCCACCTTAACAAGCACCTAGTCGTTTCTGCTCTTTATAATCAAGGCCACTGCTCCTCTGCCGTGTGAGAGGACACAAGAGGGGAGTGGCGTGGGAGGGGTTGTTGCTGTCGTGCTTGTGGTTTTTCGTTTCTGTCTCCAGAACCCTCCCCTGGGATTCTGGCATCTCTGCTGCCCTGGATTCTGCCAGGCCTGGCGTTGGTGTCTGGGCCTCCTGTGTCCACGTGATCCTTGCATCCTGCACACGTTTGTCCGTGGCCTCCCACTCTGGTTCTCAGCCCTGTTCTCTTGACTCCGCCTTTACCTCTGGTTTCAGATCTTCTGTGCTGCACGACCCCAGGGGTTCTGAAGTTGGCCTCAGCAATCCTGGAGCTGTCTTCTGCCTTTGCATCTAAACCGAATGTCTTGCTCTCTGTTTAGCCATGACAAGCTTTTGAGATGTAACATAGGGCAATGTTCATGTGCCCTTGCTGGGACAGCCCAAAATCTGGGGAAGGGTCTTGTGGGGCCAGGTCGGTCGTGGGAATGGTGGTATTGGAGAAATCCCCTTGGAGGTGGACGCTGGGCGTTCTGAAGAGGGAGAGCCCTTTGAGCAAAAGCCAAGAGGCAGGAAATCCCAGCGGCATGTCTCGGCGTGGGCTGAAGTGTTGTGCCAGGCTGCAGAAGTAAGCCGTAGTCCTATTGGGTAGGAACAGGAACGACTGCTAAGGGCTTGGCACCTGCAGCCTTTGTGATCCATGTGGCTCTCAAGATAGGCAAACTACTATGTTGAGATATTCGATACAGTCATTGTCTTAGTTCAGGCTGCTATACCAAAAGTGCTACAGGCTGGATGGCTTAAACAACAAACATTTATTTCTCACAGTTGGGAGGCTAGGAAGTTCAAGACCAAAGTGCCGCCACAAGACGCATTGTCTGTGAGGGCCCTTTCCTGGCTTGTAGGCAGCCGCCTTCTCACTGTATCTCTCGTAAGACTGAGAGAGAACTCTATCTCTGTCTCTTTTCCTAAGAACACCAATCCCACGTGGTGGCTCCACCCTCATGACCTCATCTGAACCTAATCATCCCCCAAAGCCCCCCAACTCCTGATACCATCCCACTGGGGCTGGGGTTTCAACATGGGAATACTGGGGCCATAAACATGCAGTCCATAATAGTTATTATTAATTCTTCCCAAAAAGACTGAAAATTCTTTGGGGGCAGAAACTCCCCTTCTCTTAGGTCTAAATTAATCTCTCTCTAATCTAGTACTCCTCATATGATATTTTTCATATGTTCTGTGGTACCATAGAGAGCTTTGTATATATCTTTCTTCCCTATGAGATGTCAGCTCTTAGAATTTCATTCTACTACTTCCCAAGGTCCCGTACCCATCAGCAGGTCTCCAGGGGATGTGAGCAGGGAGGACTCTCTGGCGAATGCCTGTCTGCTTCTCCCAGTGGCCATCCAGGTGGGCCACCTTTTCTCCCTTGATGCTAGTGGTAATCCAGGGTATCGTTCTGCCTGCTTTCCCTTAAGACTTCCCTGGTCTTGGCCCTTGGGATTTTCTCATTCTGAGTTTGAGGGGAGAAAGCACAGGGGACATTGTTCATTCGTTTTCTCTACCCAGATGCGAATGTCTTGCTTGGATTAGTCAATTCCAAACTTATGAATATTATTGGGGGCAGAGAAATATTAGATATGGTCTTGCCCAGTTCTGGGTACAGCCAGGACACAGGATGTCCAGGCCCTGCCAATCAGATGTGCTGCTGCCACACATTGCTTCAGGGGTCAGAGATATAAGAGACAGGGGTCTTTTATCCTCTGGCTAGAACAATTTCCTCTTCAGAACCGGCCCCAGGCCGTGTTGATGGGCATTTTCCAGTTGCCTTGTGCCAAGTCAGTTTCCAAACCTCATGGATGGCAGGCTTTGTTCCAGCCACTAGAAACTCTGCATGATCTGAGAAAGGGAGGGATGTCGTTTAAAGAGAAGGAGGCAGCCTCTGCCTTTGCCTCTCGCCTTCCAGGGATACAGACGGGCAGCTCCGAGCTGGTTTCCTGGCCGCCATGCACAAGGGAAAAGATAGTGGAGGACAAAAGACATCCAAGAGGAAGGATAATGGAAGGGAGACCTGCGCATTTGCCTTAACCAGACCTATTTGTAAGTTCTGGTTGTTATCAGAATGCACTGTACTTCCCTTAGTGCAGTATCCTCATAATGCATCCCTGAGGGTCCCATTTTGTCCTTGCACCTTGACCTTGCACCTGTCCAGGCAGGTGTAACAGAAGAAGCGTCTTCATCTCACGCAGCTAAAGCACTTCTGCTTCTAGAAAGCATGGGTGATTGGGAGCCACGTACCTGGAAAATAAGCAACATGCTTCCCTTCCTGGGATTTTGGTGGTCGTTTATTTTAACAAAACTCTGTAACCCCCTGATTCTAGGAGTAGCCACATGAACCAGAAGGAAATACTCAGCCAAATTCTACAATCACAACCTAATACAGTCTCACGGCAGCAGCAGGCTCTGCGGAAAGGAGGTGTCGCGTGCCACTGCCATGAGGGGAGCACGGGATTAGGGATCAGTCCACCGGCTTATCCCCCTCTGGGGAATGGGAGTCACAGGGTGCAAGCGATTGTTTCTAGTGTGTTGTGAGTATTTCTGATTCTTTCCCTTAGCTTTGTACCCTCCGAACGACCATGTACAACTTGTCTGACAAGCAGAGGTGTTGAGAAGGCTGAGCCAGGGTCGGATATGACAGGCAGTTTCCTGCGGTGAAAAGGATTTCCCGCACCCTGCCCGACTGTTGTCAGGGTGGCCTGTCCTCAGAAATTGCCTGAACACAAATCACAGGTTGGAAGTGGAAATAACTTCCCTCTCCTAGACAGCTTGGACACTGGCCATCCTATTTCATAGTTTGGTAAGAATAGTCCAGAAAGCCAAGAAAAGTCTCACTAAACAAGTTTTTTTAGGCAAGAGAACATCTCAAGTAAGATTTAGAGGAAGCTCGCCTCCTTCAAACCCTTCTGTGGTCTTCCGTAGCTTTCGTGCTCTGGCTTTGCTTCCCTCCCCAATCGAACCCTCCCCATCCCCCGCCCACCCACCCACCCTGGAGCCGAAGTGCCTGGGTTCAAATTCCAGCTCTTTGCCGTCAGACCGTGTGACTTCGGGCAAGCCACCTAACCTCACTCTACCTCACTTTTTTAATCTATAAAAAGAGAATAATGACAGAACCTATTTCATCAGGTTGCTGTGTATATAAATGAGTTAATGTGTGCAGAAGTGCGTGGAACAGTGCAAGACAAACAGTAAGCACTATATAAATGTTTACCGATGCGGGGTTGTCTCTGTGGCTTTGAAGATGCTGCTCTCTCGTCCCAGAATGCCACCTCACCTTACCTAGCAAATTCCAACATGGCCACTAAGACCCAGCTCAAGCCCCACCTCCTGCGGCCGAGTGCTCCTGGCACCCAGGTCTGCTGCACGTCCTTGTCCCCGCCCCCACGGTTCCCTGCAAATACATCTGCTGCAGCACTCGGTGCACTGAAGTACGGCCATTGGTTTACTTGTCTGTCTTCCCCTGGTCGTGAACTTCTGGAGTGTAGGGACCACATCTTACTTGGCTTTGTACCCCGCAGTGAACACAGAAGGCTCTCATGTTGAATGAATGGAGAAGACCCTACTGAAATCCATTGAGTTCCTATGTGTACTTACTTCCTCATCCACCCCTTCCTTCTTTCGAAAAATACCTACGGAGCATCTGTGATGTACCAAGTACCTTTTTACAAGCAACTGTTTTTGATGATCTATCTGTAATCTCTGTGTCAGTCCTTGCATTTAGCTAGGACAAAAAGAAAAAGTAGATTCTGAGTTCTAGTTGTTCAAGGCCTGACTTTAACAAGGGAAATTTTACAGAGATCGAAAGTCTGCCTGATGGCCGAGTGAGTTACTTCTCTCGAATTCAAAGCCCTCCTTTAGATTCCGCCCTTCACAGCTGGACTCAGACCACCCTCCAGGACACGGTATTTCTGATACGTAACTTTTCGCTAAAGTGGCCGTTACAGAAAATGTTCTGCTGAAAGAATGATTCTAATCCTCTTTGAATTGGTTGCCACAATACTTACACAGTTTTTTGTGCTAACTTCTTAGGTATGTCTCCTCAAGATGGATTCAAAGTGTTGTCAGCTCTGTTCTGA
>CAUYSK010105370.1:0-21509 GCA_963575035.1 Avahi laniger
CACTGAAATTTTATTAAAATTTAATCATAGTGACAATCATAATAATGACTCCAGGTGTTGATATGTGATGCTTTACAAAGGTATAAGCTATTTTTGTAGTACCTATGGCCTTTAAAAAATGAAAAATCTAACAGGCTGGGCGCAGTGGCTCACGCCTGTAATCCCAGCACTCTGGGAGGCCAAGGCGGGCGGATTGTTTGAGCTCAAGAGTTCGAGACCAGCCTGAGCAAGAGCAAGACCCCGTCTCTATTAAAAATAGAAAGAAATTAATCAGACAACTAAAAATATATAGAAAAAATTAGCCGAGCATGGTGGCGCATGCCTGTAGTTCCAGCTACTTGGGAGGCTGAGGCAGGAGGATCGTTTGAGCCCAGGAGTTTGAGGTTGCTGTGAGCTAGGCTGACGCCACGGCATTCACTCTAGCCAAGGCAACAAAGTGAGACTCTCTCAAAAAAAAAAAAAAAAAAAATGAAAAGTCCAAATGTTTAGGTGAGTATTTTGGGAGGCTTAGTTTTAGTATTTGTATCACTATCATTTATAGAATTTACTAGAATCCAATGTGAATTTTGAAATTATGTTTATCTGATAAATCTTTTTCCTTACTCTTCATGAAATTTTTAGAATAATAATAATACTTCAATGGAAACATAAAACCACTGACCCAGTGTTAGGCCTGGAGTTTTGCTTTGCTCTGAAGTCATTATGTTTCTTCAGTGGAATTACGGCCCGTGATTTGGTGCCTTCGTGTCTCCTGATTCTCCAAGCTTTCTTATTGTGACAGGAGTCCTTAATAAATTTCAAGGTCTAATTTTTAGTAATGATGCCTGAGAGAATAGTTCTACTATTTCCTGAAAGAAACAGCAATGACTAATTTTTTTGAACTGTCCCCAAACCAGTACAATGGCTTGATCTGGGTAGGCAGATAAATTATAGGCCAGTCATTTCAGAGTTCTACTTACATGTCTGTATGTATTGTAGAGAATGTCAAGGTAGTTGTAAGAAGGAACAGAGAATGGAAGTCATCATTTCCTCCCAGGCTTCTAGTTTCCCTAGCCCAGGAGATCAGGGCTGGACTTTTGTTGGTGATACCCCTTTCCTGGGGGTCAGGTTCTTTGTCCCCTCTCTTTCCACCACAATGATTTTCAAGCTTGTGGGCATAAGAATCACTGGGGAATCTTGTTAAAATCATGGATATCTAAGTAATCCCAGCAGAGATTCTTCTTTTTTTTCTTTTAGAGTACTTTACCAAAGCCTAAGCAGAAATTCTTATTTGTCAAGTCCTAGGTGGAGGCCAGGAATCTGCATTTTTAGCAGGCACACAAGGCGATTCTGGTTCAAGTGGTTCATGGCGGCTGCATGGCCTAGAGCTGGACAGAAACAGATAAATCTCTTTGTTGGGGGCTACGAATAAGAAACTGTCTATAGGGCTTAGGATTCACACTGGCCTTCTGTTAGTCAAGAGAGAAACCACATCAGTGAAGGAAAAACTCCAAGTAAGTGGGTTTACAGAAGTCAACTTGGATATTTTAGGATTTGTGTTGTGTGTTAAAAATTATTTGTAGATAGACTTTGATTTTACCAATGTCGTATTTTCTTTAAACAATTCAGATGCCTTTTTCTTCTTTCACTTAATAAAGCTTTAAAATATCTAATACATATTGAGTTTTAATCTCTTTTGTTGCAGAATACCATTTTCAAATTAAATTAATACATACAAATAGGGAAGTGTATGGATTTGAAGAAAAAAAGATAAAACTCTCGTTATTTGCAGATATGATGGTCTACATAGAAAGTCTAACAGAATCAACAAATTCTCAAAACTTAGAAGATTCAACAAGGTTGCTGAATGCTAATATCAATTTTAAAACTCTCTAGGCTTTCTCTCCGCCACTGATAATCATCTAGAAAATACAATAGAAATAAAATAACATTCACAGTAGAAAGAAAATTATAAACCATCTAGCAATTATCCTAAGGCAGAAAGCACAAGACCTTCTCAGAGAAAATGTCCCTTATAATATATAAAAAGCTATGTGAATAATTGCAGAGATGACATATTTATGAATGGGGGTAACTTAACACAGTAGTGATTTAATTCTCTTTATAAATTCAATCTAATAGCTACAAAATTTCTAAGTGCTTTTTTTGAAGTTCAAAAAATTAATTCTAAAATTCATGTCAGGAAAAGGTTCCATGAATAGCTGAATCAAATGTGAGAGGAAAGGACAAAAAGGAGAGATTCACCTTACCCAATATTAAGCCACACTACAAAGTCATAGGAGAACAAAAAATGTAAATGATATTAATATGATGTTAACAGAAGAACATACAAAAAGACCAATTGAATAGGATATAGAGCCCAGAAATATACTCAAATATGTGTATTTGGGAACTTATTATTTCACCATAAAACAAGGGGGAAAGAATACTTTTAAAACAGGGATTGGCAAACTATACTCTATGGGCCAAATCTAGCCTGCCACCTGTTTTTATATGACCATTGAGTTAAGAATGGTTTTTATATTTTTAAATGGTAGGAAAAACAATAAAATCTGAATAACACGTGAGTCAAAGAAGAAACTTCAAGGGGGCTTAAAAATTATTTTGAACTAAAAAAATGAAAATTATAACTCATCAAAAATTGTGGGATACAGTAAAAGCAGTGCCTAGTGGGAACTTTATAGCATTGAATGCATATATTAGAAAAAAGAAAGATCTAAAAATCAATCCTCTAAGATTCTACCTTATAAAACTGGAAAAAGGAAAGCAAATTAAATCCAAAGTAAGCAGAAAAAAACAAATGAAAATTACAGCAGAAATCAATGAAATTGAAAACAGGCAATCAATAGAAAAAATCAATAATAGAGAAAATCAACATCTTTGAAAAGATCAAGAAAATTAATAAGCCACTAGCCAAGCTAACTAAGAAAAAGAAGATACAAATCACTAATATTAAAATGAAAGAGGGAACATCACTGCAGATCCCATGGGCATCAAAGGATCATAAAAGAATATTATGAACAACTCTAGCCCACAAATTTGAAAACCTAGATGAAATGGACCAATTCCTTCAAAGACACCGTTGCTAAAACTGCCATGAGAAAAAATAGATAATCTGAATAGGCCTGTATCTATTAAAGAAATGGAATCAATAAAAAATAACCTTCCCAAACTACAAAAGTCAGATGAAAGAAATCAAAGAACTAAATAAGTGGAGAGATATTACATGTTCATGGATAAGAAGGCTCAATATTGTCAAGATGTCAGTTCTTCCCAACTCTATAGATTCAACACAATCCCAACTAAAATCCAAATAAGTTATTTTGTGGATATCGACAAAGTTTATACGGAGAGGCAAAAGACCCAGAACAGCCAGTACAATATTGAAGAAGAAGAACAAAGTCAGAAGGCTGATACTACCAAATGTCAAGATTTACTATAGAGCTCCAGTAATCAAGATAGTGTGGTACTCTGAAAGAACAGACAAGTAGATCAATGCAACAGAATAGAGAACGTAGAAATTTACCTACACAAATATAGTCAGCTGATCTTTGATGAAGGAGCAAAGATAATACAATACAGCAGACAGTCTTTTTAACAAATGGTACTGAATAACTGCACATCCGCATGAAAAAACATGAATCTAGACACAGACGTTATACCCTTCACAAAATTAACTCAAAATGTATCACAGATGTAAATGTAAAATGCAAAAGTATAAAACTTCTAGATAATAACATGGGAAAATATCTATATGACCTTGGGTTTGGCAATGACTTTCTAAATACAATACTGAAGGCATGATCCATGAAAGAAATAATTGACAAGGTAGACTTTATTAAAATTAAGAACTTCTGCTCTGCAAAAGACATCATCAAGAGGAAGAGAAGAGAAGTCACAGACTGGGAGAAAAATATTTACAAAGGACATAGCTGATGAGGTGCTGTTACACAAAGAACTCTTAAAACTCAACAATAAGAAAACAAAAACCCCATTAAAAAATGAGTAAAAGGCCTGAGGAGATACTTCACTAAAGAATACATACAGATTGACAAGTAAGCATATGAAAAGATGCTCAACATCATAGTCATTAGGGAATTGCAAATTAAAATAACAATGAGATACCAGTATGCACCTATTATTAACAGAATGGCCAAAACACTGAAAATTCCAAATGCTTGTGAAGATGTACAGCAACAGGAACTCTCATTCATTGCTGGTGGGAATGCAAAATGATACAGCCACTTTGGAAGATAGTTAAGTAGTTTCTTACAAAGCTATGCTCTTACCATACAATCTAGTAATTGTAGTCTTTGGTATTTAACGAGAGGAATTGAAAACTTATGTCTACACACAAACCCGCACATAGATGTTTATTTCTAATTACCAAAACTTGGAAGCAACCAAGATATCCTTCAGTAGGTGAATAGATAAATACACTGTGATATATCCATTCAATGGATGATTATTTTATGCTAAAACAAAATAAGCTATCAAGTCATGTAAAGACAAAGCAGCAGCTTAAATGCACACTGCTAAGTGAAAGAAGCCAATTTGAAAAGGCTATATACTGTATAATTCCAACTATATGACATTCTGGAAAAGGAAAAACTAAGGAGACAGTAAAAAGATCAGTGGTTGCCAGAAGTTAGTGGAGAGAGATGAATAGATAGAGCCTGGAGGATTATAAGGGCAATGTTTTTCTCAGTTTGGACTGCTGTTCTAGAATACTATCAACTGGGGGGCTTAAACAACAGAAATACATTTCTCACAGTTCTGGAAGCTAGAGAGTCCAAGATCAAGGTAACAGCAATCCAGTGTCTGATAAGGGTGCTCTTCCTGGTTTGCAGACAGCCATCCTCACATGGTGGAGAGAGATGATTTCCCTCCTGTCTTTTCTTACGTGGGCACTAATGGCACTCCTGAGGACTCCACTCTCAAGACCTAATTATCTCCCAAATGCCCCACCTCCAAATATCATCACATTGGGGATTTAGGCTTCAACACATGAATTCCGGGGGACACAAACATTCCTTATACAGCAAGCAGTGAAACTATTCTGTATGATACTATAATGGTAGATACACGTCATTATACATTTGCCAAAACTCACAGGCTGCACAACTACAAGAGTGAACCCTAGTATAAAGTATGAACTTCGGGTAATGATTTGTCAATGTAGGTTCCTCAATGATAACAAGTGTACTATTCTAGTATGGGATGTTAATAGTGGGCGAGGCTATGCATGTGTTGGGGCAGGAAATATGTGGGAACTCTGTACTTTCTGCTCAATTTTGCTGTAAGCCTAAAATTGTTCTAAAAATAAAGTCTATCTTTTAAAAATTAAAGAAAATTTCATGACATATGCAACACAATCACTCTTGTTTACTTATTGTCTATGATGATATATTACACAGTTAAGTAGTTGCAAAGGAGATGGTACAATCCACAAAACCTAAAATATTTACTCTCTGACTCTTTACAGAAAAAAATTTGCCAATTTCCGATCTATAAGATAGCTTCCTGAAAACTGGCTTACTTTATGTAGAAAAATTGAGTTGCATTCCTATCTCCCACCATATGGAAAGTAGAAGTGCAATGGAATTTGATGTGAAGGATAAAACTGAAATATTAAAGACAATGCATTAGAATAGTGGAGACTTAAGGGTGGAGAAAGACTTATTTTAAAAGATCATAAAAGCATAAACTATAAGGATTAATTTTGATTTTACAATTCAAAATTCAGGACAGCCATCAAGGAAGAACACTGTGAACAAAGTTAAGAGACAGATGAAGACTGGAGGAAGATATTTATAATGTTTAAAACTGGCAAGGAATTAATATCTACAATATATTATAATACAAATACTACTTGCACATGCAAAAAAAATTGGAAAGGATGTGAAAGTAGGTAAATAAAAGGCATTATTTTCTCTATTTTATTCTGTCCTCCCTCCACATACTCTTCACGATAAATATTATTTTTGTCTGCCTATCCTAAAAATTGTTGCATTCCTACTATTAGCCTGTCTTACATTTTCTAGATTACTTAAAAAAATTTCCCTTTTAACATGGTAAATTAGTGAAACTTTCATGTGAAGGCAACCTGCTAGGGAAATTCAAGACCTCTGGTTTGTAAATTTTAAATGCCATATTATAATACACTATTGAGCAAAAGACTCTTGTGTTATTTGGTTACTGGTCATTACAAATTTGAGTCAGAGCACAAAATTTTTTATACTATGACATATAAAACATAGATGTTTGAAGGGAACAACTCATAGCACAAAACAAGGTCCATTACCACCCAGTGAGAAATGAGCTAAGATCTTTATCATAAACAAGTGACTTTTTGAAAGTCAAAAACTTAATGCCTACCATGAGCTAAACTTACTGAGAATGGTTAGATTAGGTGTCTAGAAACTATAGTTCATATCTCTTAGTTTGCATGGTATTCAAACTCTTTAGCCATCTGACTTCAATTATTTTCCACTTTCACTCTCCTCCCTTTTTCTCTACCCCCATTCCCACACTCTTAGTTTAATATTTCTTAGACCCTCACTGCTTAAAGAGTGGTGCATGGACCAGCAGCATTAGCAACTTCTTGTTACAAGTGTGGAACCTCATGTCCCACTAAATCGGTCTACTTCAATAAAATCTCCTGGTGATTCATGTGTATATTAAAGTTTGAGATCCTTGGATCTCCCTTTTACATCGTTCTAAAAGAATTTATTTACTGCTTATTTTTAATTTATTTATTTTGAGATGGGGGTCTTGCTATATTGCCCAGGCTAGAGTGCAGTGGCTATTATTGTGCACTCATTGCACCCTGCATCCTCCAACTCCAGGCCTAAAGTGATCATCTTGCCTCTGCCTCTGAGTATTTATTTTTAAAATGATACTTTTATATCTACTGATAATATATGCATTGCCAATTATAGCCATCCAGGTACATGTACCTCTTCTTCACTTTGTGAAACTGTTTATAGATTGTTACAGATAGGAAACTGTTTACAGAAACTCCTTCAAACAGAGAAAGCTACAAAAGGGCAGCAACTGTTCATTAATCTTGTCTCTATTAATGTAGCCATGTGGTTAGAATAAAGGTTTGAGGGACCTGAATAGAAATCTTGGACCTGCTCCCTACTCTGTGGGTAACCTCAAGTAAGTAACTTAAGCCTCTCTAAACCCATTTCCTCATTACAAAAGGGAAAGGATAATATGCAGAATGCTGAGCATTCTATAACATATTATATAATATTAATACAAATCAACCTAAGTATCCAGCAGGCCCTCAGGGTTACTTCTGGCCCTTTTGAAGTACAGAGCCTTTGTACACAGTAATGTACTTAAAAATGCAAATCTTAACTATGAATTTTCTCTTAACTATTTACTGGTAAGCTATTCAGTTGAATTGTCTTGGATTTACAAAACACTTAGAATTTTACTGATACAAATGTATCCTAGTTTATAATCCCCTTCTAAAGAGGCTGTTGCCCTTAGTGGAAGACTAGCATTTTGGAGCTAACAGGTTTGTCTCTTTATGACAGTATTTCTTTGAATTTAAAAGGCTTTGATAAATTCTTTAGCATAAAAAGTACATTACATTTCTTAAAATATACCTCTAACACTCTCCAGTCAAGCCACAGTCTCCCTTCTTCACCGGAGTCCACATCCTCCCCACAAGAACAGAAGTATAACATTTCTTCTCCTTTTCTTATAAAAAGGAACCTAACGACACCACTGTTCCACGCACCTGCAAGGACTGTGACTACACAGATGAACTCGTCCAAGTCTGTCTGTACCCAGTGACCTCTGACGAAAGGGACTCAAAGATAAGGCCCTTTTGCCTAATAACCCGTTGGAAGTGACTTTTAAAAAAGGGTCAGTTATGTATGCTTTTATATACATCGTTTTGTCCGACAGCTTTTACCTGGAGACGCATATTAAAATAATTACCTCGCAGAATATTCTTTGCCCTAGCTAAACCCAGAGAGCTTTTAAACACTTGCTGATCCAAAGAGCCTGGAACTCAGGACTTTTGCTGCTGCTACCTGGTGAGGCTCCTTTGGGAAGAGGCTGTCGGCCATATCCAAATTGCCAAGTCAACATGGCTCAGTCGAACACGGAAATGTCCCCGCGACTCTCATCTCTAAGATTCATGAACCGCGACAGATTGTCTTGTCCCGTTTCCCACAGGCGGCTTTCGCGCACCAACAGGGAAGAGCAGCGGCGGCTGGCAGGGCGCCTGGGTTTACCAAGCCAGCTGCTCGCGTAGACGCGGCTCTGCGCCCTCCCTCTGCGCCCGCCGCCGCCACGTGGCTACTCCCTCCCAGCACAGGAGCCCCTCGAGCTCCCAACGCGAGCGCAGGGCGATTCGTTTTTCTTTTCCTCGCGCGCTCATCGCACTTTTAACATCCCCGAAACATGACCCTTGCCACTGACTTTCGTGATCGCGCACTTCAGAATAAAGAAGCGCCAGCACGAATGAACTTGTCGGTTCGAAGTGAAGTCCTAGAGGAAAAAGACCTTGTCGTTCTCCTCCCAGTGCACACAGCACCCAACACTTCGCTGGGCGCTGTTTCCCGAACCCCTGAAACAGAAATGACTAAAGAAATGGACAAATGGAAGGATGTAGAAACAAGAAAAGAATGCCTGGAAGAGTGAAGGAAAGGCTGGAGAAATCAGGAGAGGAGTGAAGAACAGCAGGCGCCGCGGAGGGCAGGGAGCGCCAGGTCTGGCCGCCCGGGGGCGCTGTGCAGCGTGGTGGGCCGCCTGGCCGCAGCGCTCCACCGCCGGGTTCCGTTCTCCCCAGCCCGGCCTCCCGGCGGACAGTCCGAAGCCGGAGCCGGCTGGGCGGCAGCGGGGGGCACCTGGGACAAAAGCGCAGCAGCCGCGGCCCGGCGCCCGGGGCCCAGACAGGTGCAGCAGTCCCACCCTCGGCGTCCTCCTCCTGCCGCCCCAGGCTGCGCCGTGCCTCGCGGCGTGGAGGCGCTGGACCTGCTGGTGTGGAACCGCGCCTCAGGCTGGTCCTGGAGGCCCCGCTACAGGTCAGTGCTCCCGGGCGCCCCGTGGCTCGCCCCTTCCCTCCCCTCCATTCCACCGCCCCAGCCCAGGGGCCCCACCGCCGCCCGTCCCGGGACTGCTTTCCTCCTCGGGCACCCTCGCGCCCCACCTTGGCTCCATCCGCCGCCACTGCGCCCCCGCTGCTCTCCTGGGGCTGGAGAGGCGGGCTCGCTGACACGTGGGCAAAGTCCCCCGGGCCAGCAAGTTGAGCAGCACCGTCCCAGGTGGGAGGCGGGGCGGGGCGGGGCGGGAACGCCTGGCCACGCGCCGCATCCTGCCCGGCGCGCACAGAGCCGCCTTTCAGCCCCGAGCTGGGCCCGCCGCCGCCCCGCCGCGCCTGCTCTCGGCTGGGATCTGCGCGCCCCGGGCGGCCGGCAGAAGGGTAAGAGAACGGGACCCCGCCTTGAAGGGCTCCAGCTTCAGCGGACGCGTTCCGGCGAGGCTGAAATGAGTGTGCGGTGAATGGTTTCTCCTGCTCCGAATCCCGAGAGCCGTGGACAGTTTTGAAGGAGGAGGCATGGCTCGGCAGCCTTACCGTTTTCCTCAGGCAAGGAGCCCAGAGAGAGGATCAGGTGTTTTCAGGTTAACTGTCAGGTGAGGCGTCTGGGCTGCATCTTTCGGGATTCCAGACTCTGGAGAAATCCTCGTAAAGTTGATGACTTTACTGTTCTAGACGCGAGTTTTCTTGCTGTCTTAGGATTTCTGGTATTAACTGCTTGCAGTTAAGTAAGTCTGGGCTTTGCCTTCCGGAACAAACAGGCCTTTTACTCAGGTGGGAGGGTTATGGTGTGGCTAACCCCAGTTCCTCTGTCTTTATGAAAGGGCGCATAGTTCAGCCTGGTGGCGCTGCCAAGGGGCCCCTCCTGCGTGGTCAAAGCTCCAGCTACCCAGAGCACAGTTGGGCCGAGGTGAGGAGTACCAACAGGCCATGGCTTCCCTCTTCTCTGCTCTCAAAGCAAATATAGTGATGGGCTGTTAAACTGTCTTAAAATAGTATTAAGACCTTGCTTTCCCTGCATGGTGCTCTCAATAGTATAAATGAACTTAAAGCTAGCAAGGAAAGCCAGAATTCAAGAGGAGAATTTACCTAATTTTTGATGGCTGCGCAGATTAAGTATTTAATTCCTGGCAAGTGGGAATATATTTTTTAGACTTGGAAAATTTTTGAATTAGAAAACGTAACTTTCGTGCAAGCTCCCATTGTCAAAGGACACAGACTTGAGGGTGCACACAAATAGTTTTGAAGGTGTTCAGATTTGAAATATATATGTATTTACACATATGTCTGGTTGTACAACTGAAGGTTGTGTGTCATTGTCAATTGAGAATGGAAGAAAGGGTTATTAAGAGAGAGATGGGAAAGGTTGTCCGTGGATGTCAGGAGGCAGATTCTGATATTTTATGGGTAAGGAAGCAACTTCATAGTTCTCCCCAGAAGATGAATGTGGACTTCACACTGAGGAACTGCTCACCGCCTCTGTGATGTGCTAACCAAAACAGCACAAGTTTTGGGAAACTCGATAACTTCTTCATATTGAGTCAGAGTCTCTTGAGATTTAGTTTATCTTCCTGTTCATACGTGAAGAGGAGTCAAATTCTCCTTGCCGGGAACTTTCCACAGGCACACGCTTGTCCTTTAGCAGACCTCCCATAAACCAGGTTCTGTGGCCAGGACCCTTTAAAAACAGGCACATTTTCCCTGCTTTCCTTCACTACTCCCATACAGAGGCCATAAAAATAATGCCAATTTTATTTAATTGCCTGTACAAAAAAACAAAACAAAACAAAACAAACGGTAAATGCTGATAAAGTGTTTGAGGTAGTCACATTCTTTTCTCCCAAAGAGGAGCATATCAGAAGTGTTGTTTTTAAAAATAACGTAATAAATATAATACCCTAGTGTAGCAAGTAAGAAGAGTAGGGAGATAAATTTTGATCAGAGTGACAGAGAACAAAGAACTGAAAGTCAGGAATGGTCATATTCACGAACTGATCATTTTGGTTAGGTTTCTGTTGGTGAAGTGAAACCCAGAAAAAGACAATTCTTAAAACTTAGTGGGAAAAGAGGTAGCTTCTTGTGGCTGCAGTTTTCAAAGTAAAAATAATGGCTAAAGAAAACTCTTTTGGCTTTAAAAGTTAAAAGTGGACTCTCCCCTGAAGATGAGCTGTTCTCTTTAGCTAAGTATTAAGTTCCATGTGTCAGTTCTAAAGAAATAAGCCACTCTTCAGTAAGCTCTTGCATCACATGTTAAGGGATTCACAGAAAAATTATAGGTATACCTTGTTTCATTGTACTTCACTCTATTTCACTTCACATACTGGTTTTTACAAACTGAAGGTTTGTGGCAACCCTGCATCAAACAAGCCTGTCAGCACTGTTTTTCCAACAGCACGTGCTCACTTTGTGTCTCTGTGTCACACATTGGTTAATTCTTGTGATAGTCTAAACTTCATTATATCCGTTATGGTGATGTGATCAGTGATCTTTGATGTTAACTATTGTGATTGTTTTCGGGTGCCATGAACCTCGCCCATATAAGACGGTGAACTTAATAAATGTGATGTGTATTCTGACTGCTCCACCCATCAGCCATTCCCCTGTCTCTCTTACTCTCCTTGGACCTCCCTATTCCCTGAGACCAACAATATTGAAATTAGGCCAGTTAATAACCCTACAGTGGCTTCTGATGGTTCAAGTGAAAGGAAGAGTCACACATCTCTCACTTTAAATCAAAAGCTAGAAATTAAGCTTAGTGCGGAGGGCATGTCAAAAGCTGAGACAGGCCAAAAAGTAGGCCTCTTGTGCCAGACAGTTAGCCAAGGTGTGAATGCAGAGGAAGGGGGAAAGTTTGAGTGATCTGGGTAGAAGATCAAACCAGCCATAACATTCCTTCCTGCCGAAGTGTAATCCAGAGCAAGGCCCTAACTCTCTGCAGTTTTCTGAAAGCTGAAAGAGGTGAGGAAGCTGCAGAAGAAGAGTTTGAAACTAGCAGAGGTTGGTTCGTGAAATTAAAGAAGTCATCTCCGTAACATAAAAGTGCAAGGTGAAGCAGCAAGTATTGATGTGAAAGCTGCAGCAGGTGATCCGGAAGATCTAGCTGAGATAACTGATGAAAGTGGCTGCACTAAACAGCAGATCTTCAATGTAGACAAAACAGCCTTCTGTTGGAAGAAAATGCCATCTGGAACTTTCACAGCCAGAGAGGAGAAATCAGTGCCTGGCTTCAGAGGACAGGCTGACTCTCTTGTTAGCGATTAATGCAGCTTGTGATTTAAGTTGCAACCAATGCTTATTCATGGCCCAGATAGTTGACTCCTCAATGTTTTCAAAAGGAGTGTGGTTTGCTCAGAACAAGCACTTAAAAAATTTGTAGCCCTAGTTCTGCTTTCCTGGTGGCGTGTGGTAGCCAAATGGTGATCACAGATGATTTTATAGGAACTTGGTGGCATGGTTGTTTTTAGGGAAATTCCTGTAAGTTTAGCGTGTTCATCTTTTAGGGGTGGAATGGAAACAGAAAATGGAAAATGAAAAGCCCCTGTGGCCTTCCTTCAGGGTGCTTCTTAGGATCAAAATGACCAGTCATTTATGTTCTGAGAGCTGTGCTGAGAAGGTAACCTAAGTTTTCTTCTTTGCCTCCCCCGCCGCCCCAACTTCCATTAACTGTGGTCTGACTACCCCAGAGCCTCATCTGACTGGACTTTTTTTTCTTTCTCTTTCTTTATCTAGTCTCTTGTGAGACTAATTGATAATGAGAAAATTACTTCATAGTAGGAATTGGAGTGAGTGAAAAAATTATATGGAAGTAGTTAATATTGGTCCAAAGTTTCTATCTGCTGAACTGCTCCCTGACATTCATCCTGGGCCCAACTTGGTTGTTATGGCAGAAACATTGACCGGTGGTCTCTGTACTTACCTCCTCCACCCCACCCACCACACACAAACTAAGGGCACTGATTATCTGATACGTATTAGACTCTTTCTTTTTGAAATAGCTTATTTAACTCAAAATGATGACTCAAGTATGCACACATGTTCATCACCCAAAATGAAGAAAATGTGGAAAACTTGAAGAAAATTAAGTACCTATAGTACTGTGTCACAGAGATTAACAAAATGAAGTGAGTGTCTCCGTGGGGGTATGTGTGTTTTGGCTGGTTTATGCACTTCTATATTTTAAAAAATCTACATACATATATAAATGCTGACACTTTTTGAAAAGTAAGATCTCAATACATCTATTTTGTACCTTTAAAAAAATTTAACAATATGTTATAGACATCTTAAAGTCAGGACGAAGTTACAAATAGAGCTGCAATTAACATTTTTGTAACTATCTTTCTGACTGGCTATTATTTTTAAATTTGTAGTATAAACCTGTAGACGTTTGATTCTTGGATCGCAGATACTCTTATAGGTACTGACCAAGTGTTCTTCAAAGTTTTACATTTCCTGTAATACTTGATAAATAAAAATTAAGGTAGACTTTTACCAATCTGATTATTGGTGAATTTTTGTTGTTAAATGTTCACTGGCTTGTTCAGATCCTTGTTATATTGGATTATCTTTTTCTTATTAGTCGTTTGGAGCTCTCTGCAGGTAACAGTTAACTTTTGCCTGTTTAAATATATTGCAGATACTTCTCCAAATCTGTCTTTTAACTTTTCGAAGTCTTAAATTTTTGTGTTAAGATCTGTCAGTTATTTTTGTGTCTTCTGAATTTTGTTGTATTTAAAAGGCACGTTAAATTATTTTAAAAATTCCGTATCTTATACTGCCATCAATTTTATTCTTTTAATATGTCTAAATTTTATTTTTGCATTTGGTTTGAGGGAGGACTCTAACTTTCTTTCTCCCAAACAGATAGCAAATTATGATAATAACAACCCATTGAATAGTTCATTCTTTGGAAAGACTTTGGGAATAATGAATAAAACAAAATAGGGTTTCTTTCAGCAAACGAGGCAACTAAATTACCTAAAACTTTCTAATGTATTTTGGCTAAACAAGACTTTTCAATATGTTTTTAATTCAGTTTTTCATATCAATATTTTGTACTTTCTATTATCGTTATGTTATTAATATTGTTGTTATAATTTTCTCTTAAGAGGTACTAACCAAGGCAAAGTTCATGTAGTCAGGGTTGTTGTCTCATTTGTTGACTCCACAGTGCTTAAATAGGTCTACATAAACTAAACCGTAACTGGTGGGAATATACTGAAAGCCAGTGGGGGTGCCTTCAGCTCCCTACTTTGGGGAACTTGCCCTGTTCCCCCAGGATGCCCCACATACCTAAGAGCATCTGACACTCTTACCAAGGGAGGGCAGCTCAAGTGTGATGGATAATAATCTGTGTATTAAATTTGGGGAAATCTTAATTTCTTTCTTTTCTAGGTTGATGCATTTAGAAGCCCTAACCCTTTCTTCTCACATACCAGTGAATGGTCTTGTATACCCGCTTGTCAAAGGACTCTTGTCAAGTAGGGTAAGGACCACGCAAGCCAAAGGCAATAGCAGCCTGGGTTGTTAGTGTATTTGCTGACAAAGTACCATCACTGAAACTGGTGTGTGCATTTTTCTAGGGCAAAGATCAAGAGCCTTTGTCCTGTTCTCACAGGGATTTATGACTCCAATACGGTTAAGAATCACTGGTGGCTTGTTTTGTTTTTTTTTTTTTCCCAAAACTTCAGGCTTCCATAGCCTCTTTTAGTCATTGGTTTGATAAGGCTGAAATTGCCCTTAGTCATATGATAGCCTCAAACTTAGCCAACGTCACACAGTCCTGGTTATCTGGGAAAAGAGTAGGTTTTCCTAATTATTGACGGTAGCTTTGATGCGCTTCCCTCTTGGTTTCTCACATAGTACTAGTCTCAGGCTTCTTTTCTGTGTCCTGTGTTCTTTTCCATTCCACTGTCTCTAGCTTCTTATTTAGCTCACTGTGTGGGTAACTTTTCATTCTATTCTAGATCTTGTTTTTATGCCTTCAAATGCTATGCTTTTTTTTTCTTTTGATATTTTGGTCTTACTGGTGCTATTTATTAAGCTTATAAAAACGAAGATCATGCATTTCCTATAGTTTAGTGAAACATAAATAATTCATAAGAGTCATGATTGCTCTTATCTATTTCATGCAATTTTAATTGCATGACTTCCCTACAATTGATGGGTTCGTGTAATTTCGAAGATCTTTGTTTTCTGTTCCTTAACTAGTTTTATGGTGCAGTTACTTTCACTTCCCCTAATTTGTGTTATCACAAGTTAGCAGCTCTCTGTGCTTTTCTTAACTGCTGGTGAGCTTCATCATTTGCTATGGAAGTTGCAGTATTTGCTGTTTGTTGACCTCATTCTTGCTTATGAAGTCGTGATTGCAGCTTTCAAGTCTCCTTTACCAAACACCCATTCTAGTGCTCAGCATCAGAAGGTGTTGACTAAGTGTGTGTCAAATGAAGGAATGTTTTAGTCCTATGATAGTATCCTGTCTCTTTTGTTTTTTTGTTTGTTTTCTGTCTTTTCACTTTGCACCATTTTTTTCACCATTTTATTTTGTTACAGCAATAAGATGCCTAGTGTTTTGTGTGTGTGTGTGTCTGTCTGTCTGTTTGATACCCTTTCTCTACCAGGGCAAACCTACAAACTGGGAAGAGGGGGGCAAGAAAGAGCACTTAGAAAAGTAAAGTTTAGAAAGCTTATACATTTACCATTTTCCTCAAGATATCAGAATTTTTGAACCAAAATATTATCTTTTCCTCACAAGTTTAGATGTTACTTTTAAACTTAAGTTAGACTTATTTAAAAAACACCCCATCAGTACGTGTATTATTCATATCCATTTTTTTTTATTTCTATCATTCTGTCATCAGTCAACCACATTTGAGTAGTGCTATCCTATATTTCCCCAACTGGCTCATGTACTCTCGAGGGAAACATTTATCATGTTAATTGTTTTCCATTTTCCTTATCTTTCACATTGCTAAAAGTATTGCAACTGCTCTGTAAATACCCACGTGAAACAATTCTGGAAAGATACAGTAGCATAAATAATGTAACACAATGAGCAATCTTGGTATTTATTATTTGCTACTTTTGACCTTTTTCTTTTCTTTGCCTGAGACATCTTAATAAAGTTTCTTAGGGCAACGTTAACATCGGTTATCATTTCTTTACCACTTAGTGGCCATGTCACTAGTCAAAAGAACCAGTAGCTAGAAGAGTTATTTGAAGCCTCTTGAAGCACTTGGGCTGTCTCAGGCACTCTTTCTCTTTCCAGGGCTATAGATGCATACTTCAACTATAGCTCTTTAACACATTTTGTCATACATTTGTCTATTCATATCTCTCTCTTCCCCTGGACTAAGCTCTTGGAAGGCAGAAAAATGTCTCCAACGGAGCTTAATTCACAAGGTGTTCTCTAAATATTTGCCTGAATGCCCTGTGTTTTGCATACTGTTTTGGAGAAAACAACCTCTTCTTCCTTCAGTTTAGTATTTCTCACACTGAGGCCGTGTGTGTGTGTGTGTGTGTGTGTGTGTGTGTGTGTGTGTGTGTGTGTAGGTCAGTCGGTCCCATGACCTTATTCTCAGGGGTCTAAGAATTCAATACATACCTTTTCATATGCTCTTTTCATTTTATTAAGTGAAATGCTATTATGAATTATCAGGAGGAATACTTTAGCAATACCGATCTGCTAAAGTGATGATTAACTTTAAATGGTGATTAACTTTAAATTCAGCAGTGCTGAAACATGCCCAGAGGGCTTCTTATGGGCATGTTCTCAGAGGTCTGAGAGTTCATGTTTGAGGGTGTTGCTCTCAGGCATGGTTAAGATGCCATCTTCTTGGAAATGCCTACCTAGCACACCTAGGCAGGTGCCCACATAGCACTTACCACAGTGTGTATGATACGGGCTTTCCCACCAGCTCTCTGAACCCCTCTGCCCAGAGTCGGAACTCTGTTTCCGCAATAATTTTTACACATATCTTACAAGCATTCACTGAGCTATTTGATAAGAGGTATTGACAAGGCTGTCTTTCCTAATGGACACTGAGGACGTGAAGTCCAGGGAACCTTGTCAGCTTTGTGTCTTAAGCACCCAGCACAAGGCTTGCTCAGGACAGTAAGTGCTCATTAAATTGGTCAGATCGAATTAAAAGACTCAGGACAAACACATTTTTACAGTCTTCACTTTCTTTTGAAATGAGAGTCATTGTAGTAATTGATTTTTCATTTCTAAAAGTTTTTTTGTTTGTTTTTTCAGAGTTTTTCATATAGATATTTTTACTGTGTTGTTTTTAAAGGTGGTGTATGTGAGGGGGGAAAAACCCCACAAAGTATGTTTTTCCTCTGGTCTCACACCACAACAACAATTAACACAGAAGACCTCTGTGACCAAATGTGTGGGGATTTCTCCCCACCAACAAGCAATCAGTTCTGCAGTGGAGACCACCTGAGTGTCCTCTAATTCAGTTCTATTCTGACACTGTCTAGCTGGAGATAGTGTCAGATCCCACAGGTTGAGGGTTCAGTTCCCAAGACTGTCCCCCTTCGGATACCAGTCACAAGTCCTGGCCTCTGGAACTTTTGCCCGACTGGTTCTGAAGACCCTCTCCTTGGGTTCAATTAATTTACTAGAGAAGCTCACAAAACTCAGGGAGACATGTTTACCAGTTTATTATAAAGGATATTTCAAAGGATACAGATGAAGAGATACATAGGGTGAGGTATGGGGAAAGGGGCACAGAGCTTCCATGCCTTCCCTGGACCACCCTCCAGGAAGTTCATGTGTTCAGCTGCCTGGAAGCTCTCTGAACCCTGTCCTGAGGCATTTTATGGAAACTTCACTGGATAGACATGATTGACAACCATGCAGAAATGAGATTGGACAAAAGGGTATGATCTAATAGCCTGGGGAAACCCAGCGAGGCCTGTCTGTTCAGTTCTTTCTGGCCTATCTGTGCAGCATTCCTTCCTCCAGGATATGGAGCAGGACTCACAGTTGAGGGGTCTTATGACGTACAATCGGACAGGGTAGGTGGGAGAATCCTTCATGGCCAGCTCCAAGACAGAAAGGCAGGGAAGAGTCCTGTCCTAGAGAGAAAAAGGAGCAGGTGAAAGAAGGGGAGAAGAAGGTCAGAGAGAGAAATTCTGTGTCCAGAGGCCTTCTCCTGAAGCCTAAAGTGCCCCAGTGTTATAGCAAGGGTTTGTGGGAGTTAAGAGCCAAGAACCATGGATGAAAACCACTATGTGTATGTAGCATAAGATCATAGATGGTGAGCATGGTTATTTTCTAATGTGTCTAATTCCAATATACTTAGTCCTTTTCTGTTGTCTGTTTCTAAGTAGCCTGTTTCATGTTACTTGGTTTCTTCACGGATTTAGTTATATTTAACTCCCCGCTGGTCACTGTGATTTACAAATTATTCGTTAGAGTGTCCTAAATCCTAGGATGAACCTCCGGAGAGGTCTGTGTGTGTGTTCTGGGATACGAAGGGCAATTCTAGTCTGGGCCCCCATATCCATGCAAGCTGACAGTTTGAAGTACCCTGGCGCTCCCAGGTGTAAGGCTCAAAGGTTTGAGCCTCGTTGGATAATGGCCTGGTTAATGGCTACTATTTCTCAGGATGGGTCTATTTTTTAATTTCCTTTTTCTTTTTTTTGATTTGGAACCACTCTAGCCTTCTCTGTGGTCCTATAAGTTTGGGGACAGGCAGTTTTGATGCTCTTTATTTTTCTGAGAGGATAGCCCTCTGGGGCACCCATCTAGATGTGAGGAGGGTCTCCTGTCAGCTCTTGGCTAGGCTTTCAGCCTTGAGTCCTGGCTCTCTTATCCTGCTTTTCTGAAGTTACAGAACCAAAGCTTAAATGTATGTGAAGGACAATTGGCTCTTTCTTCCCTAGGTATCCCCGAAGATTGGCCCAGGAGAGCCTGTTCTCTTTTAACTTTTCAGTCTTTTAAAGGTACTTCCCACCCCCAACCCCCTCAAGAAGTATGTATTGTATCCAGGATTTTCCCTTTCCTTTCCCCTCCCTCCCCTTTCTTCTCTCCCTTCCTCCCTCCTTTATTCCTCCCTTTCTCTTTCCTTTCTTCCTCCTTTCCTTCCTTTCTTGCAGAATAGTTCTTAATAACCTAGCCCACTACTCCTGGAAATAGGAGATCTACAAATCAATTTGGAAATAGTAAATTATTAACAACTGAGTATAAGCTTTAAAATGTTCATTGCCTTTTGGGCTTTGTGTTAGTCCATTTTGTGTTGCTATAAAGGAACACCTGAGACTGGGTAATGTATCAAGAAAAGAGGTTATTTTGGCTCACGGTTCTGGAGACTGTACAAGCATGGTGCCAGCATCTGTTCCTGGTGAGGGCTTCAGGGAGCTTCAATCAAGGTGAAAGGGGAAGGGGAAGCAGGCATGTCACATGGTGAGAGAGGGACCGTGAGAGAGCCCTGTGCTCTTTAAACAGCCAGTTCTTACATGAACTAGTAAAGTTGACAACTCACTAATTACCACAGGGAGGGAACCAAGCCATTGATGAGGAATCCGCCCTCATGACCCAAACACCCCACCAGGCCCCATCTCCAACATTGAGGGTCAAATTTCAACATGAGATTTGGAGGGGACATGTATCTAAACTATCTCAGACTTCTTTTAAATTTGTTATCAAGGTAGATAACATAGATCACAAGTCAGTCTAAAAATATGTCACTTAGATATTTTCAGTAAAAAAAACCCTAAAAATGACCCCCAATTATAAAAGCTTCCCAAGAAATTGAGTAACTTGAATGATTAATCTAACTTAATACAATTTACTCATTAAACTTACTATCAAGACACTTCCTAAAACAAGAAATCTAACTGAAACTGGCTTAATCCCCAAAGGGTATTTATTGGCTCAGATTGAAAGTCTTGAAATAGGTAGCTTCAGGAACAACTAGATCCAGGAACTCAAATATTGTCATTAGGCTTAGTGTCTGTATTTGTCTGATCTTCTGTGTTAGCTCCAGTCTCTGGCAAGCTCTCCTGTGATGGCGAGACGCATCTTAGGAACTCCAGACTCAGTCTTTGATCTCCAAACTTTGTTGATTATGTATCCAACAGTGAAACTTGAGCATAATATTCCCAATGTGTGTATATTTCTTTATCAATGATACGCTACTATATACTACTCTTGTATATGTTATATGTTACATTGTTATATATGTTCTCATATTATAATTATCTGCTTACATATATTCTATGTTATATTCATTACTAGAAGAATTCAATTTTTTAGTTTTTTGTTTTTAAGTTCTTTTTTTAATTTTAAAATATTAAGGGGGTACAAATGTTTTTATTACATATATAGCTTTTATAATTCTTAAGTCAGCGCTATTAGTGTGTACCCATCACCTGACTAGTGTTCATTGTACCTGTTAGATGGGCAGTTTTTTAGTTTTTAAGATAAAGAATAAGATAGAAGTACTAATATATGTTATACTCCCAGTGGATTGTTTTGCACACCCCACTTTGGGACTATTCAGTGGAAAGGCTACATTTCTCCATACAGTTAAAATAACAGTCCTGGGACTACATCTTATTGCTTCTTTTTGGTCTAGTTTAAGTTGTGTGCCCATTCCTGGGTCCAGAGTCCTTGAAATAGTAAAAGCAAAATTTTACTAACATTAGTGACAAATATCTGATTAGGTGTAAATAGAGAGTTTCTTTGAACTTTTTAAAGCTATTTATATTCTGGAAACTTATAATCACTGATACTTTTTCCAAAAAAGGAAGACATAATCCTTCTCTCAGTCCAGAGTTATAGAACAAAGATTGTCTACTTGCGTAACAATCTAATTCCATTAGTCTATGCTAAATTTCTGTAATTTCATACTTGGAGTATCATGAAAGTGTACAGTCTGGTTTTTGTTCATATATACACTCACATGTAACTCATACAGCTTATTTAAGCACAACTTACACATACTCACACAAACGTAAGCATACATACTTTCTCGAAATACTTCAGTTACAGATGAATGCTTTATGTTAAGATGCAGAAAGGGATAGGGCTTGCAAGTAAATTCTATTTTTATAATCCTCAAGAATGGCCATTTTGAACAAGAAGGGTGGCTACATGGAAAGGCAAGTGATAGAGGGTGCAGAATAATCTTCAGGCTTCTAAAGAGAAAAGGAGTTCACTGGTTGGAGAGAGAGTTTTGTTTGTATGAATAGCTAAAACATGTGAACGGAAGGTATTTTTCAGGAGCTTTCTGAGGAACAGGTCGTTCTGGGTATTTAAAAATTGATCTTCTGTGGCAGAAATGCAATGGCGCATCTTGATTCTGAGGTGAAAGAAGAATGTCTGAGGGAAGACCTGAAGTTTTACTTTATGAACCCTTGTGAAAAATACCGAGCCAGACACCAGATTCCATGGAAACTGGGTTTGCAGATTTTGAAGATAGTCATGGTCACC